>WOUH02000007.1:5309054-5320728 GCA_009936405.2 Stevia rebaudiana
GAGTTTACGTATCGACGCGGTATAAAGAGGGTTAAACGTGTTATGTTATGATAATATATTAAATTGAAAAATTTTTAATCGGTGGTGTTCACCGGAATTTTCGCGGATGTTACACTTAAGCTCTTTAGATGCATCACGAGTTGCCTTAACTTCTTTATCCTAGTTTAACAGCCTTTTTTGGGCTCATCAGTTTCCAGTTTCGGTTGGGAACCTGGGGCAAGTGGTCCAACACATGTGAGGTGAGAGCGGAAGGTAAACAAGACAATCACCGTTAGTAAGTTCTGACAAATAGATTAAATTCGGAAATCGAAATGGTCGATAGCAGTCTGGAACTCACAGGAAACTGATGAATTGTAAGCGAACGATTTGTTGCTAAAAACGTCCAAGGCATTGATTGTAGGTTCGTTGGTTATGGAGCTCATACATATATATGAAATTTCAGTCAAATTAGAAGGGCTATGTTTGAGTGTTGAGGAAACAATGAGATTAACCAGAACAACTAAGTGCTAGGAAAAAGGTAAACATGTTCAAATGGAGGGCGGTCCTCGGTGGAATCTCAACAGTGATGCCATTTACTTGGGGAATCTCAACAGATGTAGTATCTAGTACTTGAATGAGTTGTCTCCCACATTTGCTTCTAAACAAGACTTTGTAGAAACACATATGAACTGGATGATTGAAAAATAAAGAAAGCAAGCCAAACGACTATTATGACAAATTCTTTAAAGTGGTTGTTAGTGAATGAGAAAGAAATAGATAATAATAAATGTATAAAAACGTATCATTTAATTGAAAAAAATATAAGTGAGAATAAAAATTAAGAAAAAAACTCTAGGTACATATGCTTACGTATCTGCTCTAGTATATTTTTTACTACAAGCATTATTGTTGGTATAAATTTAATTCTGCTGTTAAAAATATTTACCATTTTTGTACGTAACTCCCACAATAAATTTCCCTCTAAGAATTTAATTGTAGAAAACCGCTATTCCTCTTTTACCCTACAACCACTACTCTATCTCCCCCTTTGCCCTAATTACTCATCCGCCTCAATCCCAATCATCATCGTTGTCAGCGCCACCGGTAATCACATAGCCACCGTCAGTCAACACTTCACCGGCGATGGATCCTCAAGTTCAACAAGCACATCTGGCGGCGATACTCGGAGCCGATCCAGCGCCATTCGAAACCCTAATATCTCATCTAATGTCCTCATCGAACGAGCAACGATCGCAAGCAGAGCTTATATTCAATTTGTGCAAACAAACTGATCCGAACTCGCTGTTTCTCAAACTCGGTCACCTGCTTCAGTTATCTCCTCACATGGAAGCTCGTGCAATGTCAGCAATTCTGTTACGAAAACAGTTAACTCAGGACGACTCGTTGATCTGGAACAGGTTATCTCCCGCGACTCAATCGTCACTTAAATCTATACTGTTGACTTGTGTGCAGAAAGAGGAAGCGAATACGATTATGAAGAAGTTATGTGATACTATTTCGGAACTGGCGTCGAGTGTATTGCCGGATAACGGTTGGCCGGAATTGTTGCCGTTTATGTTTCAGTGTGTTTCATCGGATTCTCCTAAGCTTCAGGAATCTGCGTTTTTGATATTTGCTCAATTGTCACAATACATTGGGGAGACTCTAATTCCACACATAAAGCATCTTCATGGTGTGTTTTTACAGTGTTTGACTACATCTTCAAGCTCAGATGTGAGGATTGCTGCTTTGAGTGCAGTGATTAATTTCATTCAGTGTTTGACTTCTAGTGATCGAGATAGGTTTCAGGATCTACTTCCAGCAATGATGACAACACTGACAGAAGCTTTGAATGGTGGTCAAGAGTCTACTGCACAAGAGGCATTAGAATTGTTGATTGAATTGGCTGGAACCGAACCGCGGTTCTTGAGGCGGCAGTTAGTGGAGGTGGTTGGGTCTATGTTACAAATAGCTGAGGCGGAGACATTAGAAGAGGGAACTAGACATTTAGCAATTGAGTTTGTGATAACTTTAGCAGAAGCAAGAGAGAGAGCACCTGGTATGATGAGAAAATTGCCACAATTTATAAGCAGGTTGTTTGGCATTTTGTTGAAGATGTTGTTGGATATTGAGGATGAACCCGCTTGGCATACGGCTGAAAATGAGGATGAAGATGCAGGAGAATCTAGTAATTACAATGTTGGTCAAGAGTGTCTTGATCGGTTGGCTATTGCTTTAGGCGGGAATACAATTGTTCCAGTTGCATCTGAGCAGTTACCAGCTTATTTGGCTGCTCCTGAATGGCAGAAACATCATGCTGCACTTATTTCTCTTGCACAAATTGCTGAAGGATGTTCAAAGGTGATAATATTGTATGGATTTTAATATTTGCGGTTAGTTGATATTTAAATTGCTAACAGTTACCGGTTAACACACAAATAAGTCCACTATTTACCATCATTTTAGAGAATTAGTTAGCCAAATGCCCAAATCTATTCTTTACCATTATATTTATATATTTTGTGCATGTAATGCTATATGAGTAGATGTTATGCTTGTTTTTGTTACTATCACGTTGTTTTAGTCTTTTAGATAACAATACCAAATCGACTGTCATGGTGATTGTTTGAATGAATTTCCATGCAGGTGATGATCAAGAATTTGGAGCAAGTGGTATCTATGGTTTTAAATTCATTCCAAGACCCTCACCCACGTGTGAGATGGGCTGCAATTAATGCAATTGGGCAATTAGCCACCGATTTAGGCCCAGATTTGCAAGTCCAATACCACCAAAGAGTGCTTCCAGCTCTAGCAACTGCCATGGATGACTTTCAAAATCCACGAGTTCAGGTATTTATGCATATATGTTTCTGCTGTAAGTTCAGAACCGTTTGTTTTCCTTGTTTGGTTGCATTATCTGTATTTTCTTGAACTTTTTGCTTTTGCTAGAATTTGTAACATGGATTACTTTCATGCAAACTAATATGTTGTTGTGCGTGACGTACTTTAATTGCTAAAGAGGCCATTGATCTTCACTTCTCACTTTCGTACATTTTATTTATTTATTAATTTTTGCAGGCACATGCTGCTTCAGCGGTGCTAAATTTCAGTGAAAACTGCACCCCTGATATCTTAACACCTTACTTAGATGGAATAGTGAGCAAACTGCTTGTATTGTTACAGGTAAATCGGGTGGATGCTATCATTCATGTGAGCAGAATTAGACCTTAAATTTGTTAAATTAAGTTAATGAGGTTTGTAATTGTTTTTTGTAGAACGGTAAACAAATGGTTCAAGAAGGGGCCTTGACTGCTCTAGCATCGGTTGCTGATTCATCACAGGTAACGCCACATCGAGTATTTATCTTTCGTATTCAAACTTTGAACCAAACATTCCACTCTGATGCATCGTGCATGAATAGGAACATTTCCAAAAATATTATGATGCGGTCATGCCTTATTTAAAAGCGATATTAGTGAATGCTAACGATAAAGCTAATCGTATGCTTCGAGCTAAAGCCATGGAATGTATTAGTTTGGTTGGAATGGCTGTTGGGAAAGAAAAATTCAGAGATGATGCGAAACAAGTATTCATTTATTTGCTCTTAAATTGACTTATTCATAATGTTTTAATTATTAGCAACTGGAAGATATTTTTTTTTACCTTTTAAAAAAAAAATTAAATGATTGTGGTAAACTGGTAATGGTTTCTGATTGTTTGTTAAGGTGATGGAAGTGCTCATGTCATTGCAAGGATCTCAAATGGAAACCGATGATCCCACCACCAGTTACATGCTTCAAGTAGGTTTCTTTTTTTTAGTTTAAAGTGCAATCATATTTCATATTGATTTTTATAACTTATAAAGGCTGTGGTTATTGATTTTATATTTTTGTCAATTTCTGTTACTGTAGGCGTGGGCGCGATTATGCAAGTGTTTAGGACAAGACTTTCTCCCTTATATGAGTGTTGTTATGCCTCCTTTGCTTCAGTCTGCTCAACTCAAACCTGATGTCGTCATTACATCAGCAGATTCAGATAATGAAATTGATGAATCAGATGATGACAGGTATCCTATTTTCTTGGGTTGTTAAGTTTTTTTTTTTTTTTTTTAATAATACTGAGAGTTGTATGGTATGCAGCATGGAGACAATTACACTTGGTGATAAAAGAATAGGTATCAAGACTAGTGTTTTAGAGGAGAAAGCAACCGCCTGCAACATGTTGTGTTGTTATGCAGATGAGTTAAAGGAGGGTTTTTACCCATGGATTGATCAGGTTTTTTTGTATTTATTTATTTATTTATCATTTTGGTAATGATTTGTTGATAGGCTTAGAAATATGAAGAAATAACAGTGATACCTATTAATTTTGTGAATTTGATGGGTTGGAAATCAAAAAAGTAAAATTAAACACATCCCTCTCTTATTTTTTAACATTATAAAAAATAAAAATTCTTTACTTAACAATTAAAAAAAGACAAAAAGTTCATAGGTCAACAAACCGAACACCACTTTATTGTTTTGCTACCGATTAAATGCTAATGTATATAATTAACAGGTTGCCCCAACCTTGGTGCCACTTCTTAAGTTCTATTTCCATGAAGAAGTTAGGAAAGCGGCTGTTTCTGGTATATTTTGTGTGATTTTTTTTATTTTACATGTTCTCAAATCACCGGTCATATATAACTTTGTAATGGGATTATTTTTATTATTTTTTATAGCCATGCCTGAGTTGTTGCGGTCAGCAAAGTTAGCCATAGAGAAAGGACTCGCTCAAGGTCGTAATGAATCTTATTTAAAACAGCTGTCTGACTATATAATTCCTGCTATGGTTGAAGCTTTACACAAGGTGATGTTATTTCCATTCATACAATAGTTTCTAGAGGTGTCACATTTTTACTCGTTTACTTATTTGTGTGTTTATTCGGGTATGCTATATGATTAACGAGTCAAACGGGTAAAATTAACAAGTAAACGATCTAGATCATTTTATTCTTAAAATTTGGATTTTGCAACATCTAGTAAATTCATTATAGTTTTTTTAGCACCATTTCTCTTTTATATTTATTGTGTGCGTGAAGAAATGTGCTCACTGAATTTGTTTATATTATTGCAGGAACCCGATACAGAAATCTGTGCAAGTATGCTGGATGCTTTAAATGAATGCATACAGGTTGGTTGTTTTTCCTTTTAATGTTTTGTTGTTTCCATTTCATTGAAGACTTGAATTAGTTTATTTATTTTTTTTTCATTATGGTTTTCAGGTATCTGGACCGCTTCTAGATGAAAACCAAGTGAAAAGCATTGTGGATGAGATAAAACACGTAATAACAGCAAGTTCAAGTAGAAAAACAGAACGAGCAGAAAGGGCAAAAGCGGAAGATTTTGATGCTGAAGAAGGAGAATTGCTAAAAGAGGAAAACGAGCAAGAAGAAGAAGTCTTTGACCAGGTTCTTATTCGACAGTTTTTTCCCTTTTCGCCCTTATATTTAAATTAAATATTATTCTGTTTCTTTTTAATGTTTTCATGCTTTGTTAATGTGGTGTTACAGATTAGTGAAATACTTGGAACATTGATAAAAACATTTAAAGCCTCTTTCTTGCCTTTCTTTGATGAGCTGTCATCATATTTGATGCCTATGTGGGTAAGTACTCGCATTAGTTATTAATTTCACTAGAATTCTTTTTATTTAAAAGAAAGTTTTGACATATACACGTTCAGAAGTTTAAAAATTCGGTGTTGCTTTTCTAAAAAAGTGTAGTATTATATTTCTTTTTAGAAACACCAAAGCTCTACTTTTTACACCTTAAAAACAGTCTGTTTCAGGAGTTAGCAAATTGAACGTTAAGCTATGAGATAATTCAATGAAACAAACTGTTGAAACGAACGGATTTTGCTTTTTTTTTTAATGATGGGTGAATATGAAGATTTGTAATGTTTTGGAATGGTGAATATAGTGTTACTAAATTTCAATGGAAAAATGTGAAATCGTAAGCTTTTCAAAGGGTACATGTGAAAATAATGTTTCTTTATTTGCTAAACTTGGTTATTTCCCTGTTTAATATTTTTTTAAAACTTAACAGTGGCTTCTATTTTTACTTGATTTAAGGGCAAGGATAAATCGGCTGAAGAAAGGAGAATTGCTATTTGCATATTTGATGATGTGGCAGAACAGTGTTGCGAAGCGGCTGTTAAATATTATGATACATATCTTCCCTTTCTTCTTGAAGCGTGCAATGACGAAAATCCAGATGTCCGACAGGTCAGCATGATGACTCACCAAGATTTTGTGTCCGCTTGTTTTCTTATGACCTGAACCATAAATTTTCTTTTATATTTATTTATTTATTTTTTACTTTAGGCAGCTGTATATGGACTTGGAGTCTGTGCAGAATACGGTGGTTCTGCTATAAAACCACTTGTTGGAGGTAAATAAATATAGAGGGCCCAAATAATTTTGGTTTGCAATTTTTTTTATATTTATTTAATTTATTTGCCAAATTTTTCAGAGGCTTTATCAATACTAAATGTTGTAATTAGACACCCTAATGCTCTCCAGCCTGAAAACGTGATGGCGTATGATAATGCTGTTTCTGCTTTAGGGAAATTATGTCAGTTTCATCGCGATAGTATCGACTCCACTCAGGTAAACATAAGATTAGTATTACATGTAAACAATGCAATAATCATAATTGTTTTCATAGAAGTTTATGATGTTTTTTAACTCTGATTAATGGTTTTATATATGATGTTTGTTTGGCAGATTATCCCTGCATGGTTAAGCTGTTTGCCAATCAAAGGAGATCTTATTGAGGCTAAAGTTGTTCATGAGCTACTTTGTTCAATGGTTGAAAGGTAAGTGGATGCATATTGTATAATATCTTATTTCAGCTTACTGTATTAGTTTTTTGTTCTTTTTCATTTTATAAATAATTGTGGTACTTTTAGATTCTAACAAACCTTGATTTCTATAATCTATACTACAGGTCAGATATGGAACTTTTGGGCCCCAACAACCAATATGTGCCCAAAATTGTTTCTGTATTTGCCGAGGTTAGTTGTCTTCTATTATTTAGTTTATTTCTAAGTTACCTTTTACCAAAATGTGCCCATTTTGACCCGTTTATTTCTGGACGAGTCCATTTCAAACATGTTTGATCTTAATGGGTCGATCTGGTGAATAAACAATTAAATTATAACGCATTACGCCTTTTTGTTTTTCTTATTCAAAGATTTTGCCTTTTTTTGAAAAATTGATATTATTAAACCATGTTTGACACATTAATTGTTTATATAACTTCAAAATCTTTGACATTATTGGGTCAACTCATTTAATTTGACCTGTTACCTAACCTGCCTGCATTTTTCAACCTTGATTCTGTTCGGGTATTTATATCACATTTGACAAAACATAACTCATACCCACATCTGCTTACGTCTTCAACCTTATTTTTAAAAAAGAAATCTATCTCTAATAAATGATTCAAAAAAATGTCACATGGCAAAACCACAATTTTTTGAATTTTTAAATATTTTTTATTTATCTTTGATTATAAAATAACTTTAAATTTCAAAATTCTTTAAATTTGTAATTATCTAATTAAGTATTTATCTTATATATTTAAAAGAGTAAATGCACTTTTTATCCCTGAGGTTTGTAATACTTAACAGTTTCAGTCCACCGTTAACATAAACCGTCCCTAAAGTTTCAATGCTTAACATATTTCATCGGTAATGTTAAGGGTGGACTTAAACTGTTAAGCCTTACAAATTTAAGAGACGAAAACCGCATTTTACTCCATTTATATCTTAAATTTGACTTTTCTATAGTTTGTATAATTACCAGCTAAATTTAAATAATTTATATTTAAAAAGTTTCTAATGAATAAGTTTAAAACACCAAACCATAATTTATAGTTAAAGAAGTATCCAACATTTATTTGTTTTGAGTGTTCACACGTGTTCTAAGCTAGTGATAACATATTTGGCTGAATTAATATTTGTTTTCTTTTATCAATTATATGGAATTCTAGATTCTTTGCGCGGGCAAGGATCTTGCAACAGAACAAACAATTAACCGAATAGTCAACTTACTAAGACAACTTCAACAAACACTTCCTCCCGCCACGTTTGCATCAACATGGGCATCCCTGCAGCCACAACAGCAACTTGCATTACAATCCATCCTTACATCATAACATCATCATCCATCATACACACACACACACACACGGGAAGCTTCTAGAAACATCCGCTTCTCGGTTTTGTGGAAATTGTTGTGGTTTTTAAACATGTCACCCATTCTTTGCACTCGTGAGATCATTTTTTAAGCGTGATGTTACGTTACAACCTTTCGGATGGGTTGTTTGGTTTGGGTGTGAACAAAATGGGAAGAAAAGGTTGCATGTTTGATATATCGTTTTGTATATTGTACTACTATTAGTTATCAATGGTTGTGAGGTTCATGTTGGTTCATCGGTTGGTCGGTCACAAGAGTTGTTTTAAGAGTGCAACTCTCGTTTGAGTTTTGGGTCGTTTTTTTTATTATTCTATTATATTGTGATATAAATTCATTTACTTATTCATTTGGCTTTAATTATTCATCCTTTTGTTCTTTTAGCAAAAATAATCATAGTGTTGTTTTTTACTTGTATTAGGGTGAACAACAGAACAAGCCATGTTCAATAATAGCTTGTTTAGTCTCTTCATAATGATTATCTACAAGTTTATAAAAAATTAATTTGAAGTAGATAAAGTAAAATTTGTGTGAACGTGTCTACCTAATAATATGATAGTTGTGATTTGTAAAACAACAATTATATAAACAATTAGATAACGGTGTGTATACTTTTGTTATGTATACTTTTTTTGAACAGCAAATAGCGCGACAACCTTGTTTCACCTTAGCAATTATATCTGCCTTTCATTTAATGAATCGTAGAAAGCGTGGCGATTCCGCCATACCAATCCAAGATGAAGTGGAAAACCCCTGGCCCACCAAGAGCTTTTTTTATGCTTCGAGTGAGACTTTAACCTGGAACCTCTATTTAAAAAGCACCCAGGGTACCATTGGGACAAATGCCCCTCGGTACTTCTGTTATGTATATGATACGAACTTTATACCAGTAACATGTTTAGACTTTAAGAAGTTAAATTTTTTTTACCAAAATAATTATTCAAACATATGGAAACATTTCAAGTTAATATGCAGATCAAAACATCTTTTGGCCCATAAGTAATCCTAGAAGTCAGAAAATAATGTTGTATGAAACTTTTGCCTAAGATTAACAGCTAAGGCCCAATCATGGGGTATTGGTATTTGGTAATTGGTATTGTGTGAAATCTTGTCTTCTTAGACCATCTCAAACATTTTTGTCCTAGAGTTAAGAGTATGTTCGGTTCAAATTTGGATTGTGATTATTAAATTTACATATATATGAGTATAAGGAGAATGTTTAATCTTGTGTGAAACAGTCAGAATTAAAAGGAATAAATCGAACTGGTTGAGGGTTGCACCACTCGTAAATCGTTGATTATGTATTTAGAAGGGGGTGGTTCATGACTAAAACAATTTTTATGCGTGAACAAAAAAACCATATTTTAGTGAACTTTAATATTTTCCATTTCTTTATACGTTATTATTTTTTAAAACGGTGTGTACGTTAAATCACAAATTTCACCCTCTTTCAAACAAGTATGATGAAGCTATGCCAAAATTAAAAAAATTTACGTCGTAAGTTGTAGTATAGTAGTATACTTGTAGTATACAATTTTGTTTTTGAACGGCTACTTGTAATATACATAGATACATAAAAAAATTAACCAAAAAAAAAAAAAAAACACTTATAGGAAATGCGTAAAGTAGCTCAAAGTAATAAAATATATGAATTATCATCATACTTCATATATGCAGTATGACATAATACAATAATATTAATTAGAAAAAGTATTATTTGTAAATTATATTAAATTATCATTATACTGTATATATGTTGTACTAAAATTTTACGACGCAATTTTTTTTTTAATATGGCTTCATTATACTTGTTTGAAAGAGGATAAAATTTGTGATTCAATGAAGCAATTCGTTTTAAAATATAATAACGTACGAAGAAATGAAAAATATTTAAATTTAACTTAAGTTGTGTTTTTTTTTTTGTTCTCGCACAAGGAAGTGGTTTCGTATGAACCTTCCCGTATTTAGAATACTTACATTTTCTTAAAAATGTATTATATTTTTATATGTGGGTTAATATTTAATACACTAATTTATGATTTAAACTTAAAAAACAAAATATCTAACGTCAGTGCATAAAGCCTTGTTACTTAATAATTAAACAAATTGTCTTAACGTCTCAACTTGGTTCGGATTGGACCTACACCTTTTTAACCGCTTATATCAAAAGCTAGCTTCTTTAAGGCTTTAATGACAACCTCTTATATATAAAAAATATATATCAACAACAGTGTGTTGTGTTTGTGTACAATACATAATTATATGTGTCGGTATGTCATGTCGCATAGTACATTTCACTCGTATTAAATGATTGTTTAAATCAAATGTAAAAAATGTTTAACAAATAAATGATTCTTAAATAAGATGATGAAAAATCAAGTGTTTAACAGCAAAATAAAATAAAATTGTTACACGTGATAACAGATAATTTCCATTGTGTATGGTATCTCATTTGTTGTTTCGCGTGCCTATAGTGATTGCATTGAGTCATGTATAAGGTGAGTTTTTCAGTCTCAATCACCCACCCTATTATAAAATATGTCCACTGCTTCATCAACCTTGGATTTGCATGTATAGTGTATATCAATTTATGATCTTACCTAGATAAAAAGTACCCATTGCCATTGGAACGCTTCTACCAAAAAACTACTATTAAATTAACCTAAAATAACGACTTAAAAATCAAACTCTAACTATAGTTTCAATAAAACTTTCTAAACCTTTAAAAATACTTTTAATATATACTCATAAAATTGTATAAGATCTTAAGGTTAACAATTTCACGTAATTGACCAAAGATCACCTAATATCATATTTTCCAAAATTCGCATAATGTCCTATGACTAATCTTATATCCGGTCACACTATACAAATTTTTTTAGAACAACGGCTGGGGCAACGACCTTCGACCGTTGCACTCATAGGTGCAAGGACCGAGATCGAAGCGGATGCCACAACAACCCTTTTTGTGTGCCAAGTTAATCGGAGTCAAAACTCGTCAACCAACTGTTTAAGGAATAAACCGGGCAAGAACCTTTTACCATGTCACGTAAAACCCTTTTGGCTCGGACACGATCACACGAAGCCGGGTGGTAGCCCAGGACGAGTGTCATTGCTCAAGGAAAGGTTCAAACCCGAGACCCTTCGGTCACCGTGCCCTCCCTTTACCATTAAGCTAACTTTTCAAGATCCCACTATACAATTATCATCCTAAATCTTTAGAGTAACGAGTTTATAGTAAAGTTCGAGTTTTTTTTACCATGCCTACTCCCCTTTAATTTTAAAACAATAGTCACAATAAAATTTCATGTGACACCCCGCTTCCTGGCCCCCGGTCTCCGGCCGGTCCAGTAGCGGTCCGTATCACCAATCGGGTCAATTTAATAGCAGGATCGAGTTAACAGGTTTATAATGCGCAACTCAGATTACACCAAACCAACTTCATATTCCATTTTACAA
>WOUH02000007.1:5320828-5339890 GCA_009936405.2 Stevia rebaudiana
TTGTAATTTTTATTTTTAATGAATTTTTATTTTTAATGTTTACAATTTATTATTTTTATTCATTTGTAATTTAAAAATAAAATGGAAGGGTAGTTTAGTTTCTAGGGTACCATTGTCATTACTTTAGGGTACTTTTCAGGGTAGTTGGAGGGTTTGATGTGACATAATATGATTGGGTATTTTTAAGGGTAGTTTTGCCTAAATACAAACCATTACCCTCACCGTAACAAAGCCCCAAAACCACACCAATAGAGAACAAGAATACTAGATCGTCAGCATTGACGACACACCAACAAGCCATAGACCACAAAAAGTGCGATCAAAGACCGGAAAGAGAAACACCAAAAAAGGATTCGAGGATCGATTCGATGATCCAGTTACAGCACTAACCCTCTCCAACACACAAAAACCCTTCAATCTTCATCGTTATAAACGGAATCATTCGTGTTTTGTTCTTTTTATTAATTAAGATGCTTGATTAATTCGCAGAATTCGCGCATTTCAGATCTCTTTCATCACACGTAAGTCGAAATTTCCGAAAATTTTCACCTTTTTTACCAAATTAGAGCTCGAGAATTACGTTATCCACTCGTTTAGCTTGTACGATTCTCAGCAGATTACTGTGCTTATTCAATTTGCTCTCCTATGGTTGAAATTGAAACCCTTAGGAACTGAAGTTTGCGTTGGAGTACTTTAATTATCGTATGCACTAGCAAATAGCTTGATGCAATAAGGTAAAGTGTTTTGAATGTTTCATAGTTTATCGTTAGGTATGTAATTGCCATTAAACTCAGCTCTTAGCGTCGTGTAAAAAAATATTTTTGTTGCGATTATGTTCGTAATTGAAGAATTTTTGCCGTTGGTTTGATCTTTTGTTTGATCAATGAATTACAGTGTCAAATTATTGGTTCAATTGTGTTTGAATTGAATCAGGCTTTGCAATTTGTTATTCTAGGGCTAGGTTGCCATTGATGATGCTCCCTCAATATCATATGAGCATTTAGCATACGGCTAGCTTAATCTTTCTGTATATATTTTTTTTTGTAGATTGTTTCGTATTACCTCTACATGAATCAGATATATAGTTTTCTGTTTTATTTAATCTATGAATTTCTTCTTGATCTCAACTGCTAACAATATCATTTGGATTTGATTTTCTTCTGTGTTTCAGTTATAATTGGATGAATATACGTATGTGGCTTTAAATGTTCAATCTTTGGAAAAGCACACAAAGTCTTGACCTGATTTTAACTTTTCAAGGGCTTCAATTGCATTAGTAATGTGGACTAATGTCTTCAAAATTGTATGCATCTTCTCTTTACTTGGACATCTACTTTTATATATAAGAATATAAGATTATGGTTTTTTTTAAGCTACTATTTATGGTGTACAACTATACATCGTTACACACTCAATAAGATTTAAATTATATTTGGTTAATTAAATTAATTACTAAGGTACTGGATTTTCTTCCCGTTTGAACGTAAGTTTACCTATCAGTTTGGACAACTTAATGAAAAATCATTTTTTTCATATGCTTCAAGGGAAATAAACTAGATGGATGTACTGAATTGAAATTCTGATTAAATTTTGTAAAAATTACCCAGAAACAATTATAATGATGACTTTCTTATTAATATTCTTATACTCCTTTATCTATTCTCTTTGACTTTTCTAAAGGGCGGTCTACATCAAGTCTCATGGTTCCAGCTTCTTCCCAATGAATTTGACCCCAACTTATCCGATAGAAGGTTTCTTGTTTTGAACTTTTGATTATTTTAGATCTTATTTTCTGATAATTTACTGATTTTATGGTTAAATAGTGAAGTTTTTAGTTCTTTCTGAAATGTTTTAGTGTTTTGGACAGTTTAAAGTCAAATCAAAAGGATTTTGCTGCACAATTGGTTCTTTCAGCTCATTTGCAATTGCAAAAAGATGGGTTTCTTAGTACATGGAGTAATTCGTTTGTTGGGCCTTGGGATCCATCTCAGGGCCCACATAACCCTGGTAATTGTCTGTTTTTCCAACACTTCTTCAAGTCTTAAATCACCATTTTTATTCCTACAGTTAAAATTTCACTTTCTAAACTTTACAGACGAGAAAATTAAATTATGGCTATTTATTCCGGGGCGCCATTCATCTGTTGTTGATAAGGCCAAAGTTGCTGTATCTAAATTAAGAGGTACCTAAAAAAACTCTCTTTTTTATTTTGTTTTTACCATTATTTTTTTAATTTCTAAATCATTGTAATATATGTTTATAATGTGTTGCAGTTTTTGCATCTGGAGTGTGGTTAGCACCTGGGGATTCTGAAGAGGTGGCAGCTGCACTTTCTCAAGCTTTAAGGAATTGTATCGAAAGGTTTTTTTTTTAATGCCAATTCTATTCATTTTTCATATCTAGTTTTTATTAACCAATTATTTAATAAAATTATGATTTTTTTTTATCTAAATCATGTTAATAGAGCATTAATGGGACTCTCATATATGAGATTCGGGGACTTATTCTCTAGATACCACACATCATCACAAGGAGAAGAACGATTCAGGTTTGCAAAATATTTTTGTAATGTTGACTATTTTACCTTTGATTATATAAACACATTTTGACTATTTGATCTTTGTAGGAGAGGCCAACCGGTGCTTGAGTTTATCTTTACCGCAACAGAAGAAGGCGTATTTGTTCATGTCATAATATCAGCAAAGTTTGTCAACCTCATTTATCTTTTTTTTTTCTTTTTCTTTTTCCATTATTTGAGCTTTTAATTGCTATAGGAATATGGTAAATTTGGTAAATTCACAATTTTTTTTATCAGGCATGTCAGGTCACTTTCAAATGGTGACATGGAGATGATCTTGAAACACACATCTGGTCATTCCAATGTCAGGCTTCCAGGTCATTTTAGTTCACAACAATCTTGAACTTTGACTTTTACTCGAATTAACATTCTTGAAGTTTGACTATTTTTCTAGTTAACATTCTTGAGATTGACTTTTGCAGTTATTGTTTCACCTCATGGAATGCGTGGCAGAATTACTGGAATTTGTCCGGGTGATCTCGTGAAGCAGTTATATTTCAGGTGGAGTTACAAACTTAGCATGATTACAGTATTACAAGTTGCAACCATCATATTAAAAACTTATTTCTTTGATAATTTTATTGATAAAAACATTTAATAATTTTTGTTTTTCTTGTAAATACAACTGTACAGTTCTGGGAAGCAAAAGGGTACAAATGGAATTGTAGGTCTTCCAAACCAGTTTTCTCAAAGTTCTGGCTGCCAGTTGAGGGGCCAAAACTGTTATCTTGAAGTAACCCTAGGGTGTGAAAATGGTGATAGTGAAAAATCACTTCCCCCAAATTCAAATACGAATTCGAAGAATCATATATCTGAATCTCCTGGTGTCACAAAAGAAATTGAAAAAACATTTATTTATCCTTCAGAGGCAATCCTTGTCCCATTTGTGCAAACATCATCTGCTAAATCCTCTCTAAAAAGGTACCTTTTCCATCTCCTTGATATTTTTTTATAAATTTTTAATGAAGTTGCATTAATATTTTTTACTCCAAATAAACCAAATGTATGCACCGAAACACCAAAAATGGTGTAAAATTTAGTACAAACTGTCTTCAACCAAGACAAGAAATGGTGCAGTTTTTGGTGTGACATTATTCATCACCTCTTTACACCAATTTATTGTGAGCTGTGATATTGCCCCTCACACCATAATTCACATATTTTTAAAATAAAACATAAAAAAGTAATCTTAGAAAAATATATTATGAAAACAACCACAATAAGACATTTAATTCAAGTATCATAATAAAAATGGTTGTTTTTTTTCTTATTATTAAATTTTAAAAAATTTGAGTAAATATATGATTAAAATAATTTTATATTTTAGTCTTTTAATTGTAAATAAAGTATGTAAACCTAAATTACATGGTGTAAAATACTTCATGTAAAAATTTTGCGCATGCATTGGAGTTGACATAAAAATATAAAATTGGTGTAATCACATGCCAAGAATATGATATTTTTACATAAAAAAGATGTAAATGTTTGGTACATAAAGATGCTCTACATTTTCTTATCTTATAGATTCTGGCTTCAAAACTGGATGGGCCCATCATTATCCAGCTCATCATTCTCCATGCAATGGTAAGTTTAATTACATTAAGACATCTATTTATTCAATTATATACCATTTTATAATAATTTTGGTTTGGTATTTTTCAGCGATGCGTTTGGTACCATGGATGGAGCATGGCATGACAACGACATGCAAAATCAACACGGTTACAACAGTAGTGGAAATAGTAACAGTAGCAGCATTAGCACTAGTTCATCTAGTGACAGTGATTACAGAATGACTGGTGATCTTGAAGCTGATGCTGACTCACAATCTTGCATGAAGTCTGGTTTGACTTCTGCTGACCAAATGCATATTGACGGGTCCAAAATGGTATAAATATTTACCTAAATCAGTAAATTTATAAAATTAACCCAAATTGGGATGTCAGTTGTAACTCGTGTATATTATGCAGGGTAGTAAGCGATCTAGAACTGGATTGACTGAGTCATACGGTCAGGCGGGTGCAATCATTAATGCACCAGATGGATATAATTCAATGGAAATTAATAATGATCAAAGTGGGTCCCAGTGGGATTGGGATGATGATGACAGAGGCGTTGTCATGGATATTCAAGCACTTCTCTCTGAGTTTGGAGATTTCGGTGATTTTTTTGAAAACGATGTTTTGCCGTTTGGGGAGGTAAGTAATAAAATTATGAAATTTTTTTCACTTTTAAGTTATAAATTTGCTAAACTTTTTTTTTATTGTATTTTTTTCAAATAATGAAAAGCCTCCAGGGACCGAGGAGTCACAAACACCCATGTTTTCTGCAACCGATGGTGGTGAGGCGAGTAGCAGCCCGTTTACCGGGATGATTGACACCTCTGACCCGATGGTTTTACCTGTCGGGTTTTCATCATTTGAGAGTTTTAATCCACCATCAACAGTCGTAGAGGAATCAATAAGCAAAAATCAAGAAATCACAAAAGATCCTTTATCTTCTGGATCAATGAACTATAATCCACCACCAGCACCTACTTCCAGTGAATTTGATTATTTAATCAAAGCGGAAGCTTTAATGACATTTGCTCCAGAATATGGAGCGGTTGAAACCCCGACAACCGATTTGTTATCATCCGTTATCAAAAGCCCGTATATCCCGAAATCTCGAACTGCAGATAGTGCAAATTCAAGTACAAATAACTACATTTACTCTGCAGTACCTCCACACCATGATGCATCTGATGATAAACCAATCATTGGTGCAAATTCAAAAGACAAATACTTACTTCAATCTAAGAAATACTACACTCATGTTGAAACCGGAAAAAATGATAAAAAAGATGAGAAACCGTCGTCTCGTGACAATATTATTGACGATGTTGCACCGTCAGCGTTTTCGGGTTTTAATTCTTCAAATTCGGGCCTTAGAGAGTCGACTCGGAGTAAAATTACAGAAAATTTTCTTATATCGTCGAAAACCGCGATTGCGAATGAGCTCGAGTGCATTATGTTTCAAGCTTTTATGTGTAAAGTACGTCATACGTTGTTAACTCCCTCCAGTTCGTTGCAAATGAGTCGGTTATCTGGAAGTAATGCTTTGTATCAAATGCATGGTGAATTAAACGTTTTACAGGATAATATATCCAACAAATATGATATAAAGAAGAAAGAAACAATACCCGTAAGAATCGCGGGTGATTTAGACAGCGGGTTGCTTGACGGGCCTATGAATTCACCCGTTGGTGTTTGGCGAACCGTTGGTGTCATTAAAGGTTCAAAACCCATGACACCGGGTATGGAACCGTACGGTTCGTTACCGCATAATTCGTTTAGTGAAGAAGGAATGTTGTCGTATGGTCAAAGGCAACCGCTTTTGGAGCTTTTAGATGGAATGGGGTTGCTTTTTCAACAAGCAATGTCTTTTGTTGATGTCACATTAGATGCGGATTGTGGCGATGGGCCTTTTGGTTGGTTGGCAATGCAAGAACAGTGGCGGCGTGGGTTTTCGTGTGGGCCCGCTTTGGTTCACGCGGGTTGTGGTGGGGCTTTGGCTTCTTGTCATTCTTTAGATATCGCGGGTGTTGAGCTGGCAGATCCTCTTTCGGCTGATGTAAGCATAATAATTGGTTTTGATTAATGAATAACTACTAGATGTCATTTTTGTTTTAAGTTATTTTTTTTAATTTATGTTTTTCAGGTGCATGCATCGTATGCGATCACTTTGTTACAATCTGACATTAAAACAGCCTTGAAATCAGCTTTTGGCACCTTTGATGGCCCATTAACTGTTAGTGATTGGTGCAAAGGGCGAAACGGTCAAACTGATGTATTTTCAGCTGAATCATCTGCAAGCATAAATGATTCTTCAGTTGAACCAATTAGTCCATCTCAATCTGCTGGTGGGTCCACATCTTGTCTTAGCAAAAGTTATCCATAATATAATATTCATAGTCATGCTAGTTGCAATATAATTGGTTATCAAATATTAGATTAATTTGTTACAGTTGATTATCTAATTCTGGTTATTCATTTTTCTAAACATACATCCAATTATCCAAACACCTCTTATGTATGTGTTATATCAAGATGCGTATTTGTGACAGATGGAACTCGAGTGGATGACATCAGCGAGTCAGAGCAGCAACTAGGACTCAGGCCTGCACTTCTTGTAATACCTCTTCCTGCTATTCTTGTTGGGTATGAATTTAATTGTACTTTTGGCTTTTAGTTCATAAATTCGAAAAATGAAAAATATTATTTAGGCATTAAATTGTCAACATTCCAAATCTTAAAGTGACGTATGCAACAGGTACCAGGATGATTGGCTAAAAACCTCAGCAACCTCTCTTCAACACTGGGAAAAAGCTCCTTTTGAACCTTATGCTATGCAGAAACATGTTAGAAAAATTACCATAATGCCCATTAAGTTAAAACAAATTTTCAATTAATTATTTACATCTTGTTATTGCAGATGAATTACTGTGTCGTTTGTCCTGATATTGATCCCCTTACAACTGCCGCTGCAGACTTTTTTCAACAACTAGAGACTGGTATGTCAATAAGTGAATTATATAATTTTATGTTTTAAAATATTAAATCATAAATTTTGTGACTTTTTTTTTTTTAATATTCTTGCAGTATACGAGACTTGCAAATTAGGAACACATTCACCTCAAAATTTTGGGAACCAAACTTCGAAGGATTTCGGGAAACTGTCTTCTTCTGGTTTTGTTTTACTTGATTGCCCTCAGTCAATGAAGATCGAAAGCGATAGTGCATCTTTAGTGGGATCAATTAGTGATTATTTTCTTTCTTTATCTAACGGATGGGATTTAACAAGTTTCTTGAAGTCACTCTCTAAGGTCTTGAAAGCCCTAAAACTCGGTTCCTGTTTTGCCCCTAACTCAAAAGAAGGAAACAGCACTCCTTGTACAGTAAGTCTTGTCTTATTCCATGTTATTTGTTAAATAATTGGGCATTTGTTGGTAATTAATAATCAAATTTTGATTTCAATGTTGTAAATCTTTTAAACAATTTGATCTACTGTTGCATATACTTGTGTACTAATTGTGTAAAATAGCTGATATGGCATCCTATTAATATAAAACTGATGACGTGGATACCCATTCTCTAAAATAACAGGATGCCACGTCAGCTTTTTCACACAATTTAAAAAAATTTCAGGACACTGAAACTTACTATAATAAACGAAATTTTACCGTTTTTATATATTTTTTATTTTGGGTATTTTAATCAGGTAATTTATGTGGTGTGCCCGTTTCCCGAGCCTGTTGCAGTTTTGAAAACCGTTGTTGAATCATGTGTCGCAATCGGCTCAGTGATATATCCATCATCAGATAAAGAAAGAAGAACCACAATGCAGAATCAAGTCGGGAAAGCGTTAAGTTGCTCAACAGCCGTAGACGAAGCATCGATATCAAACGTCGTTACAATTTCAGGTTTTAGTATCCCGAAATTGGTGCTACAAATCGTGACCGTTGATGCAATCTTCAGGGTCACAAGCCCATCTCTCAACGAGCCCGTTATCCTCAAAGAGATTGCTTTCACGGTTTACAATAAAGCCCGAAGAATATCTCGCGGGTCATCTGCTGATGTTATCCCGTCAGTTTCAGTATCCGGTCGGTCTCAATCTCAGCTGCAATCTCAATCTCATTCGAGTATGATGCAAATGAATTCTTCAATCTCAGGAATGTGGAAAGATTCCTTGGGCCCACGAATGGGCCCGAGAGAAGGTGAACTCGATGCGAGTTTACGGTCCGGTGTTTGGGATAACTCGTGGCAGATGTCCAGGCCCGATAGGCCCGGAGAATATTTTTTTCAAGACGAGTTGAAATACATGTTCGAGCCATTATTCATTCTTGCGGAGCCCGGTTCGTCTGAACGCGGTGTGTCACCTGAGTCGGTAAAACTTTTATCCGATGATGGTACGAGTTCTGATACCGGGTTGGGCTCTCAAATGGACGGATCTGATGACGGGTTTGGGTCGGGCCATCAGAAACAACCACCGGGCCTACATTGTTGCTATGGTTGGACCGAGGATTGGCGGTGGCTCGTTTGCATATGGACCGATTCTAGAGGCGAATTGCTTGACAGCTGTACGTTTCCGTTTGGTGGAATTAGTAGTCGACAAGATACAAAAGGATTGCAATTTCTGTTTGTCCAAATTTTACAACAAGGATGTCAGATACTACAAGCATGTTCTTCAGATACTACCAACGTTAGGCCTCGTGATTTTGTTATCACCAGAATCGGTAGTTTTTTTGAGCTCGAATGCCAAGGTATAATCATTGCTGTTTGAGTTAATTACATAGATTGTCCCTGTGGTTTGGATAAAAATGTCATAGAAATGTAACAAATTTTCAGCTTTGTTCCAATTAGGTCACTCATATTTTTTTTTGGTTTCAATTAGGTCACCCATATCTAATTTTGTTCCAATTAGATCACTCTAATTTAAGGAGGTGTTCTAATCCTATACCTTATAGCTACAAAATTATTAATTCTTTTATTTTTTATTTTTGATTCACACAACCAACCACCATAATTTTAAAAAAAGAAAAAAAATAAAAATTCATTGACATGATAACCTAATCTTGTAGGTAAAATGTGTAGGATTGAAACACTTATTTAAAGTAAAGTGACCTAATTGAAACAAAAAAACATGAGTGACTTTATTGGAATAAAATTGAAGGTTGATTACATTTATATAAAGTTACCCATATTAACTATTAAGGCTAACTTCCGTTAACTTTTCCGTTAAATTAGAGTGAAATGAACAAAAACCTTTGACTTTGTGCTTTCCATTTTTCTAACACGTTTGGATATTAAGGCTAACTTATGTTAAATTAGCATTAAGTGACCAAAATGTCCTTTGACTTTTTGAATAGGTAAAGTCAAAGGGTATTTTGGTCATTTTGCTTTGATTGAACAGAGAAGTTAACAGAAGTTACCCAAACTCGTTAAAAAACTGAATGCATAAAATCCAAACTTGTTACTTTTAAACGTTTGTACTCAAACCTATTACTTTTTCCAAACCACATGGACCATCTGTGTGATTAACTCTTCACTTTTTGTTCCTTTTTATTTTATAATTTTTGACACTGTTGTATCGATTAATAATTTAATTTGATATGTAAGCAGAATGGCAGAAAGCTCTTTATTCAATTGGCGGGTCAGAGGTGAAAAAGTGGTCATTGCAGCTCAGACGGTCAGTACCTGATGGAATTGCAGCTAGCAGCAACGGTGGCCCGTTACAACAGCAAGAAATGGGTATGATTCAAGACCGGACTATACAGTCTCATGCAAAAGGGTCAAATTTTATGAAAGGCGGGTTGGGTAGAAAGCAGCAGCAGCAGCTCATAGGTGGTGGTGGTGGTGGCGGTGGCGGTCATATCGCGATGGATAATTCAAAGGGGTTGCTTCAATGGGTGCAAAGCATCACTTTTGTATCGGTTTCTGTTGACCATTCATTACAGTTGGTTTATCAAGCGGATTCATCTCCAGGTTAGCTTTATTTCCGATTTTACCCTTATGTGCAAAATAGCTAAAAGATAAATAACTTTTAATTTTTAGTTTGAGTTGGAAATATTGCTGGGTCCAGTGAACATGTAATATTTTGGTTGGGCCAAGTTGGGTTAAACTGGCCCGAAGCGCTTTTAGTCCAAAATTTGCATTAAATTGTTTTTTTATTCTTATGCATCATCAGAGACTGGAGACATAGCCTTTGCTGTAAATAAAATGAGATTAAGAAATTGTTCGGCTTTATTATTTTTCCAGTTGGAGATGAAAGTTGAAACATAACCTTTGTTTTTACAAGGGGTAACTTTATAAAATACTAACCAAGTTTCCCAAGTATTTCAATAAAGTCACTCGGTTTTTTTTATCACTATAAAGTCACTTAACTATCACTAAGTGTTCAAATTTATGTAATTTATAAATATTCAAATTGTATAAAATTAGTTGAGGCCAATAAACATATATTAAATTATTAATATTTCTTACTATTTAGTGAGCATTTTCCTCAACTTGACTTAATTTTAACAACCTTGAAACTATGTTATTATCTCGTGAATTTTTTATCTTTACAATTGCCACCTACTTCAAGTTACTTAAATTTTATCACTTATTATCAGTCATGATTCGTATACAGTTCATTCGCCTCAAATAATTTTAAAAATTGGAACAATTAAAAAAAGTGACAAAGGATTGGAACACCTTCTGAAAGTTGAGTTACTTTAGAGGGACAAAAAACTGAGCGACTTTAGTGGTACACTTGATAAACTTGGTTACTACTGGGTGGAGTTTTCCCTTTTTAAAAAAGTTAAAAATTGATGTTTTTTTTAAAGGTGGCAAATTGGGTGATGGGTCTGATAACGGGTCAAAACGGGTGATTATTATGATTACAGATAATGACAAATACAGCCATTTTTATTTAAATTGAGCTAGGAATTTTTTATACATTAAATATCAATAGATACACTTCTGGATCCTATTGACCCGTTGGAAGTGGGCCCGTTTGTTTAAGCTGTTGATATACTTTATAATCTTTTGCTACAACAACAGGCACAACTCAAGGAAGTGGAATAATGGGCCAATCATGCTACGTTGAAGGATTCACACCCGTAAAATCTCTGGGGTCCGCATCCACATCGTATATATTTGTACCCTCACCCAGCATGCGATTTCTCCCCCCAAACCCGCTCCAACTGCCAACCTGTCTAACCTCAGAATCACAACCGCTCGCCCACCTCCTCCACAGCAAGGGTTCCGCCATCCCAATATCTACCGGTTTTGTGGTCTCAAAATCCGTCCCGTCAATGAGAAAAGATTCTAGAAGCAATAGCAAAGAAGAATGGCCGTCGGTTCTATCGGTTGGACTTTTTGACTATTATGGAGGTAATAATAATAATAATATTAATAACAGTAATAGCAGTAGTAGTGGTAATAATAATGAAAAAATGAAGAATATTGGGAAACTGGGAATGGAAAATCATTTGATTCTGGAACGCGTGGCTGCTGAATTACACGCGTTATCATGGATGACTGTGAGTCCGGGGTATTTAGAACGACGAACCGCGCTTCCGTTTCATTGTGATATGGTTCTTAGACTTATAAGGCTTTTACATTTTGCTGATAAAGAAGTGTCTCAGATTTCGGTTAAAACTGAAGTTTGAGAGACATTGTTACATGTGCAGAAATAGTTGTAAAATGTAACTAAACTAAATTGCATTAATGTAGTTTTTGGTGATTAGGGAAAATGTTTTGAGGGTGGTTAGAGATAGTGAAAATCTTTTTGAAAAATATATAGATGATGAAGTTGTAGTACGGTAGGATTTGAGTGTTTGTGTACAAAAACCATTAATGGATTTTTCTGTTTTGTATTTGTGGGATTAGATTTTAATTCTTTTTGTATTATGAATGGACTAGCTTTTAGAATTTATGATATTGGTGGGTTTTCTTGGATTTTATAGTAACAGGGTTTCATGGTTATTAGATAACGAGGAGCATAATTTGGATTTGTGATGTAGGGATATAAATGAGCCGAACGAACACAAATGATCTCTTGTTCATGTTTGTTGATTTATCATAATTTAACAAGGAGCATTCAATAGTTCACGAACGATAACTGAACAGAAATTCTTGTTTGTGCTCATTCATTAAGGAATTATACTTGTTCGTGCACGCAAATGAACACATACTTCTAAAATAAATACAAATCAACATGAATAATCCTACACGTTACACCTTAAATAAATATAAACACTTGATATATATAAAATACATAAAAAGCTTGGGTAGCTTGAAAAACAATCATAAACATAAAAATGTAAGGTAATAAACAAAACGTACAAAAATTTAAGATATAAACACATTTAAAAAATGATAAAAAAAAAACAAACGTAAATGAACACGTTACTAAATGTTCACGAACACAAATGAATTAACGTGACTTAACGTGATCGTTGTGCATGTTTGTTCATTTTACTAAATGAATCCAAATTTTCTGTTATTTATTAAACGAACGAATATAAACGAATTTTCTGTCAAACGATTCTCAAATTATTCGTTGTACGTTATGTTCATTTAGAGCCGGTAGAGATGTAAATGAATTGAGCATAAGGTTGTTTGAGGTCCATGAGTAGTTTTTTATGCTTGATTTTGGGCATGATTTGGTTATTATTTATTATTTTTGTTATGTATTTGAAATTATAATATTTGTATACGACAATGTCAAGAGTTATTTTTATATATTATTACGTAATATTTTTTGTAACAACTATTATGTAAATATATTGATAAAATTTTGGTAAATATTAGACATGTGATTTTAGTTAAGTTTGATATTATACAATCAGAGGCCGAGTCTTTAACGAGTCGATCTTGAGTAACTCACGGTAGTCGTTACACCCTTGACGTGGTAGAGGTTAGTAGACATGATAACATGGGGCGGGTGGATCAATCCTACCCATGTGTGACGAGACAAAGGTCCAACTCAAACCAACCACCCCATTTTGATGGTGAAAAAGCCACGATCGTGTGTAGGCACACATTATAGTGTCCTTTCATCCCCATGTGCAACACATGATGCCAAAATGTCATTTTGTCCCTTACCGCTTTCATTGTTCATACTTATGGATTTATAAATACATTTTCCCTAATCATGTCAAACAAGTAGAATTAATTTTCATTAGTAGATAATTCTTTCTTAGAGGGTTGGTAAAGTCAAATAGGTTTTTGGCATTTTTTGGAATAAGCTATTAAAGTCATCTCTTTTGGAATTATCACAAGGTATCTAAATGTTTTTGGTTTGTTTTGATTATGGTTCTTTGTTTAATTGACTTTTTATTTTAGTTCAATTTAAAGCAAATGATCATAATGAGAACATGTTAATAATACATTGCCACCTTTAAAGATTCAGTAGTGTCACTTCTTTAAAGTAAAAGACTTTTCTACTTTACATAAGCATCCACATTATTGATGCAAATACAGATTTGAATTCTGAATTCACAAACCGCAAAGTTCTTTTAAGTGGCAATGTTTTATTAGATGTAAGATGATCAATATGCCTATTTTAAAAGTATCTATGATTAAAGATTAACTGCACTAACAAACAACGGAGAAGGGGAAGGCAATATAAGTGGTGAATGAGATATACATATTTTGAACATATGATTTAGGTATGCATGCGAGCCTTTTTGAGAACCCCAGATATTGTAAGAATGGTGAAATTTTTTTTTAGATATATCATACATGTAAAAGAGTTCATTTTTTTATATAGGTAAATTGTTTTTACCGTTCTTACAAAAATAAATAAATAATAATCTTCAGTTTTATTAAGATTGTACCCTCAACCTCGTAAGCCACCACCTTTCTTACGTGTCAATCTCTACATATCTACACCATCAATCGTGTTCTTCTAGAAGCTTAATTGAATCCCCCACTAGTCTACTATATATTTTTTTCTTTTTTGACTCGGGTATGATAGTAGTGTTCAAAATTTAGAGAAAAGAATGTTCACTAATTTTGGAGACAAATTACTCAATGTAATTAATAATTTATTTGTGTCTTCAAAAATTAGTTCAATGGTAAAGGGAGAGCATGATGACCAAAATGTACTGGGTTTGAACCTTACCTTGAACAGTTTTCAAAGACATGTCAATGATTCTCGTCTCGGGCTACCATCTAGTTTCGTGCCCAAGCTAAAAGGGTTTTACGTGACAAGGTTAAAGGTTCCTGCCCGGTTTTTCCCTGGAACACTTGGTTGACGAGTTTCCACTATGATCAACTTGGTCCGTAAGGTGGGTTATGGTGAACCTCTGCTGCAATCGTAGCATGAGAGAGCCTTAATGCCGACGAAAAACACCTCTAGGTGTTAGAGGTGAGGTTTTGATCATCGTAATCCTTTGTTGAATCACAAGCCCAAAAAACATGATCTTAGTTGCCAATTTATGTTGTGACATTAGGCTTTACTATATGGATTAAGTGTGTAACATTTCCTAATAACTATAATAACAAAATTATAAAAGTTATAAAAAGGCTAAGTTATATGTAAAAAAGAGGTTTTGAGTTAGAAGTGTGTAAACATCACGGATTCACGGGAAAATATTAAATGATAATAATGAAAATTTGGTGAAACTCTAATGTATAATTAAATTAAACATTACTTGCCTAAGCTTATTTTTTTAACTAACGCCATATGAGGCATGTTTGGTAGAACAAGCCACAAATTTTCTATTTTCTTACGGATTTGATCACACGTTTACTACTATTTTCTGCTGAGTGGTTAGGATTTTGGCTTGCTTTTAATTCGATTATGCAAAGAATAAGTTACGTCTTAAGGAATTCGTTGTATATTTTCAACCACCCAATTGCCCGTACAAGAAACAATTTTTTTCACAACTCTACTCTACCGTACATCAAACCAGTTCATTAATCTTATTGGTTCAGTTGTTAGATTTTATTTAAGAATTAAATAATATCATCAATAATTTAAAGAATGGAATCATATATGAAATATTAATTATGTTTTGATGTACATTTGTAATTTTAAAACAATATTAACACTTAAAGATTAAAATATGAAACCTGTAAAGAAAATAAAAAATAAAATAAAATGAAATTCTTTTTAAAACATCCAACTAACAAATATCCAGTCTAACCACCTTGTAGGAATGGTTTCAAAGAAAATGATTAAAAGAGGCATAAGCGGAACTTTTTAATCACCAACAAGTAATTAAAAGATGACTTAATTAAATGGTCAACAACAAGTAATTAAAAGATGACTTAATTAAATGGTACACAACATGTACTCCACACAAACATTTGAGTTGACATAGATGGTATGAGTGGCTTATTAATACAAGGGAAAATCACGAACATGGTCAAGTTGCGAAAATTTTATAAAATGACCATTAGGCTCTACATGTCTTATGGTTGGAATCGAGGGAAATTTTTGTCAAGGGAAACAGCTGGCTACAAGGCTGCCTGATGGATGAAATTTGACAGAATGCTTGCCTGATGTGGAATCCGATAGAATGTTTGCCGGATGTATAAAGTCAGGCAAAATGATTGTCTGATGGATGGAATCCGGCATAATGTTTGTCTATTAGTCAGAATCCGGCACCTCTATAGCCTATGGTTCACTTGACAAAAATTTTGTCTGATTCCAACCATTAGGCAACTCTGTAACCTAATGACCATTTTAGTGAATCGTTGAAAACTTAGTCGTTTTGGTGATTTTCCGATAACATAAGCACTCTTAAATAAAACGGTAAGTTTGAATTTCTTATGATTTTAGGTGTTTGTTTGTAATCATCTTATTACTTTCTACCTATTCTTTGATTTGACGTCCATTAAAGAGTTTAAGATTTCTTAATAAGAATAATAAGTAAGATTTGATTGAAGTAGACATTGAGTGGGAATGATATTCCGAAAGCATAAGTTCGGATAGGAACATATCGAATAAGGAACAAACGTATGGAGATTTGTTTTTTTTACTTTTCAGAGAATATTAAACAACATTGAATCAAACTGCGAACACAAATCGATTCTGATTTCCATTCTTCGAACTCAAGCATCTATTAATGAAACCAATAAGAACATGATTGATAGAAACACGTCTTAAATCCATAGATCAAATTCAAAACCATTAAAATCAACTATTCGAATATTATGAATGTAGTAAATTCGAATTGTATCACAGTTTATAGAAGACTAGAAGTCGATGATGTAATCATGAACTCAATAAGAACATAATTGATGTTTACAGCTCTCAAATCCATAGATCAAAATTAAAAAGCATCAAAATCACAATTCGAAGATTATGAACGCAGTAAAAATTACAGATAGTAGAAGATGATATAATGATGAATTCATTAACAACACACATGATACAGTATGAACGCAGATTTACTGTTTACATCATAGTAACTAGATCCTCCAAAATCCATAGATCAAATTAATTAACATCACGAACTGAATTTATTAATCTATCAAACTCGAACGCTGTAATAAATAGAAGATCATACTCAATTGGAAATCAATCAGAAGAAGAAACCGAAAACAAGTGCGGATAGAGATGCAACGGCGGTGGAGACGAAGACGGTGGTGGCGTCAGACGTCGGAGACGGTGCCGGAGCATCAGCAGCGGTGACGGAGACGACGGAGACGGCCATCATCATCACTGTCATGAATGCGAAAAGCTTCATCATCTTCATTGACTCCATGAATAAGCTCTGCAATTTAATTCTCAAACTGAAATTTTGAGAGAATAAATTTGCGACAGCAGTGGGTATAGAATTGTTTCGGTGATTGGGTTTTATAGGGAGGTAATGATTCGCATAACCGGGTAGGATGGCTGCCCGTTGCCCGTTTTCTTGTTTTCAAAAGTTAAAAATGGTTATAAGACAGTTGTCATTGATTGTTACCAAAGTGGCAAAGTGTGTTAAACAATTGAGAATAATTAGTAACTTCCAAGTCTACACACAACAACTTTGACGTGTCTACTGTTACTATTAAAGTATTAGACTATGTGTAATGAGGCTTAACTACCAAGTGATTATTATAGGTGGCACTTGGTCACACTACTATCAAACCCTTCCACCATTTACACACAAAGGGATGAGTGGATGACCATCAAGTACTGAAAGAAAAGTGACAATGGTCACTTGGTGATGAAATTTAAAGCAATTTATAATGTTTTTTCTTTTAGTATCAAACAATAGTAATAATCAACACAAATTTTATATTTCTCCGTCACTTACTTGGTGGTCAAGGCTCATTATACATATTTTTTACTCATACATACCTCTCTTAGATGACGTCTATGTGACAATATGGTCAAACCTATTTCAAGTAACCATTACACACAGCCTTGGAGAATCAAAAGTTTCTTAAGAACTGTAAATACCACATATACATAATAGTAGGAGATCGAGAAAGTTAGATGGTTACTTAAGTGTCATATGTATCATAATTAAAATAGCATGTACAAGTTCAGTACGTGATTCTTGCAGTCTTCAACAAACTTTTAATTATGTAATACATGCTTCGCAACAAAGTTGATGTTTAACTTAAACCCTCTCCCACAAACTTATTGAGCATCTCGGAGTTGTCATTAGTAAAATTTCTCTCATAAGGGGTACGTATAGGTCTAGCCGCTCTCATGAAAGAATTATTATTATTTTGATGTTTAATTTGTATAATAAATGGGATATACATCAATTCAGATTTCAGAATACCATTATGAACATCAAATTTGGTAGAACACGCATGTAAGATATACGAGTCGTCCATTTTCATCATTTCTAGGAGGAGAAATGTTTATAAATATGAACAAATTAATTTGATGGTTTTTTTATGTACATAATCTAAGTTCTTAGATAACTGAAAACCAAAAACCATTGATCGAAAAATTAAATGATTCGGATTGTTTTCTCGTTTTTGTAAAAAAATGGTGTCCCCTCTCGTGTTTAAGATAATGACGTAGACAGTTAGACACGTAGTATTCAACAACAAAAGAAGTCCGGTAACAAGATTATAGAATAGCCGTTAAAAAAAGATCATAGAGCAGAGCAAAAATTAAGTTTTCCCTAGATTTATTTTGTCAGTTGTCATAAATTTGATTTTTGAGATCTAAGTAATTGTACGGTAAGTTTCAGTCTAGCATTTTTGGTTTTTCTTGAATGGAAAAAGAACGACAGAATCATGGGCTACCATTTTAGTTTGTCATGACAATTTTATTAATTAATAATTTATTTTTAATTGTGGGAACCTGAAAACCATCAAATAGCGTTTTAAGCAATTATGATCATCATCGTACTCGGTATATCTTATTTAAAGATAGTGTATGATTCATTAGACAACCTTACCTTTACCACGTAGGAATATAGAAACTGTTTCCAATGAGACCTCCGACTCATGATGTCTGATTAACCGATCAACTCAACGTTTTTAACGTCATTCTTACAAAATAAGTAAAATTACGTTAAAATTAGTGCAATTTACTTTTGTCAATTCAAAGCCCACACATATATAGGTTATATGCATGTATAGCAAACAAAGCATTGAAGCAATATAATTATATAAAACATAAGTTGGGTTAGACAGCCCAATGTTTAGAGACAATGTATTTATTTTGAAGGTTACCAAAACCATGTTAGCTTAATTAACTTTATTATATTTAATTAAAATTATTATTTATTAATTCATATATATAAAACCTTGTTGAAGTTGTTATTATTAGAAAATGAATTATTTAAATGGTGGGAAACGTGATAGCATGTTCTAGTTTAATGGAATAAGTGGGGGTGTAAGGGCCATAGAAGTTTCTGTTTTTTGGACTTGATTGTAAGACTATGTGTAATACATGGTTAATGGGGCGTTATTCCTCAAACAACGCCTGAACAACGCCCAAACACCACCCCCTTGGGCGTTATTGGGGGCGTTATTGGCGTGGAAGAGATA
>WOUH02000007.1:5352271-5369240 GCA_009936405.2 Stevia rebaudiana
TTGGATGGGTTTAAGACTCGACCGGAGTCGTGGCCGGAAAAACAAGGATTCGGCCGGAAATACGGGAAGCCGGCGAGTTCTAAGAGTTTCAGAATTGGCAAAATTGGTCCTTTGACTTTAGTTTATCTATTTTGGCCACTGGTTTGAGTTTAAGGAGTTGTTTAAGTCTTGGTTTTTATAATTTAGCCCCCAAAACCTTTGTTTTTTATTTATTTATTTATTTTTAACTTAACAAATTTTATATAAAATTTAGATAAAATGTATTTATTAGTTATATATGTTATCAATAATGCAATTACAAACTTGGGTTGGGCATTCCAAGCCACTAAATTTTAATTTTACTCTTAAACCGAAACGTTAAATAAACTTTTTTTCTTATGGGAAATAGTCTATTATAACTAATGTGGTAAGTTAATTAGGTTTCGACTATTTGCTCTTTCTCTCCCGTCCGTCTAACTCCAAAGCCCAAACTTCCGAACCAATCTTGTCACTGGGCTCATCAATGAGCCATGGGCCTTACTTAGGAAGCCCATTGGCCCAAAATTCATATTCTATTTGCGTATGCACGTTTTTAGACACAGATTTGCGTTTTCACCTAACAAGAACGGTTTTCAACTTTTCATATTTCTTGATGAGGTCGCTGTTCAAACTGTAACCATTTTCAGAATCGAAATCAAAATCAAAATCGAGGTGAAGATGTCTGCCAACATTCCATTCGAAATCCAAACGGAAATCCTCAAAAGGGTTCTTCATGTCAAGTCTTTGATTAGATTCAGATCCGTTTCAAAGCAATGGAAGTCTCTGATCGACAGCTCTGAATTCATCAATCATCACAGCCTTAACCATCCTCATCCTCGTCATCTTCTGGTAAGTTCCTATGTAGATCCTGCGTACAAATACGTTTCGATTGATGATGATGATAGTTTCCCCCTGCATCAGATTTCTCTTGATACTTCTCCCAATCTTAACCTAATTAGCTTTGCATCAATGTACGATAGCTCTCACGGATTGTTGTTTTTCTACGGAGAATCTGAACAGCTTCAACAGACTGTTACTGTTATTTGGAATCCATCAATTAGGAAATCTGTTGCTATAGTGTTTGAGTTTGATCCATATATGGTTGGTTTTGGGGTTTGCCCTAAAACTGGTGAACCTACGATTGTCTCGATTATGAATCCGGATGAAAATTTCCCCGATTGGGAGGCGGAGGTGTTTAAATTAACCTCTGGTGTTTGGAGAAGTATATCAATGAATCTGCAAAAGCCTTTTAAGAAACAATCATCTCAATTCAATCAGGTTGTTGTCGATGGGGTTATTCATTGGCTTGTTTATGACAATGTAACTCAATTTATTGTTTCGTTTGATCTGACAACCGAAGAATTTGGAGAAATCGACTTTCCAGATGGTTTTACACCTCTATATCTGTTCATGTTTAAGCTTAACGAGTCTCTTGCAATTCTTAATTGGAATGAATTTCAAATGGTTTGTGATGTTTGGACGATGATTAACAATGGTGATTCGAAATTCTCGTTTGCAAAACTATTCACTTATAAGATTGATGAATTTGATGGTTTAAGATTTTATCTCCCAATTGGATTTAGGAAGAATGGTCAACTAATAAGGGAACTGATCACGGGGCAATCTATATTAAGAACACTTGAAGTTTATGATCCTTGCACAAAAGATAGCAATGATATTGGAATTGATTTTAATACACCATGTTGTTTCAAGATTATTCCATACACAGAGTCCTTGCTTTTACTTAATCACTCTGATTCCATCATTCAAGGATGATGATGATAGCCATATTTCATCATGCATATGCGTACATCTTAATATCATTTGCTTGTTTTGTTTGGAAAGACTCAAGTGTTTATTACTAAATGATAATAATCCAATGCATATGAACAATCTTAAGGCTCATTATATTTTCTGCAAGTATTCATCATGTTAAGATTGCAAACATGCTTGTTATTATACAACATTTGCTTTCTATTAAATTAATTTAGCATGGGATCTTGTGTTTTAGTTAGACTGGTTTTAACTGAAACCAAGTTTTTATCTAATAGCGTACAACAATTTGGATAATTACACACCGTTATACCAACTATAGATATAGAATCAACATCGAAAATATACACAAAATTATAATCAATACAAATATCATCAAGTCGAGTTTATTTTTGAAATATAAACTTTCTTCATCGAAATAGAAAGTAAATGGGGGGTTATGTTGCTGAACGGATGTGATTGGAGGTGGTGAAGGGCTTGCTCGCTATGGTGGCGACTTGATACAGGTAATGTTGGTCGGAACCAAATTGTACAATAGTGGGGAGAGGTTATGGTGGTACTCGCCTACTATGGTGGTAGATGTCATGGAGATTAGGGTTTTGTTGTTTTGAATTGGTAGTGTAATTACAAGTGGTTGGTGTTGAAGATGAACAAAGGCTATATGGTGGTACTCGTCAAAATAGTGTTTTTAGGGGAACCAACCTCATGGTGTTTAATGTATGGGGATTTTAATCATTTTACCATCTTAAAGGTGGAGACAGAGACAGAGATAATGTATGGGGATTTTAATCATTTTACCATATTGATAACATATTTCTAACATCTAGAAAATAGAAATGAGCAAAATAGATATTTTTGAAACGTCAGGGAGGGACGAATGACAAATACAAAAATCAATATTTTATGTAAACTTCAAGACAATTAGTTTAGAGTCGTTTAAATATTGCTAAATAATAATTTTCTCTTCTGATTCGAACCGTTTTGATCGAATCGGGTTGGGTCATGTTAAAAAATAATCAAACAGACAAAATTTCATATTGAAAAACATAACGTGCTAGTGGTGGGTTTGGTTTAATAAATTAAGATTAATAATAAACTTATTTGATAGATGATAGTTGTGAGTTTAGTTAGTTTATAAAAATAAATAATGGAGTTGAACTTATTTTAATTGTGTTTATATTATTAGTTGGACATATTTTAAACTTGGGTTTTAATGTTTTAAAACTAAAATTAGAAATTAAAATTGGACTGATAGTGGATTGGGGGCGGATTGAGGGACGATTACAAATTTTATGTGAGTCGATAGGGATTTTAACGTATATATAGCACTGAAAAGTGTTTTTCTACGGAGGGCGGCTGCCCCCTGGGTTACATGTGGCTACGCCACTGCTTGTTAAACAAAAATAAATGAGGTAGATAAATATTAATATGGCGTGAAAGTGAATTTCTAAAAATAAATATTGGATCTTGGTAACCATAAAAAAGTAAGGATAAAGAAGAGGATGGAGTGAGGTTTGGATTTATTTTTTTTAAGTTTTATGGATAGAGTTTGATTTAAGGAATGAGATATGCTCTTATGATTATAATATTAGTTACTTTAAAATTATTTAACTAGTTACGAACCGAATCAAGATCTAAACCTCTATTGTCAAAGGCACACGAGGCGCAAGGCGCACCAAATACGCCTCAAGGCCCCGCAGGCGTAATTCCGGTGATATTCAGGTTTTCCGGTCTGATTCCGATCACTTTTTCACTTTTTGCACTTCGGACCAAAATTCCGGCCAAATTTAGGTTATAGTCATCTTAAACAGGTTTTAACATGCCTAAAACATATAAAATAGCTCTAAAAAAGCCTAAATCTAACGTATAACAATCTAAACCATTCTTAAAAAAGCCTAAAAAACCCTCGCTTTTTAAGCACCTTGCGCCGTAGGCTCCAAACGCAGCCTATGCATATTAAGTGCGCCTTCCGCCTTAGACAACTATGATTTAAACATCCACTTACATTATCTCCATTTATAGTTTTAAAAATTAAAACAAAACTAAAAAATATCTAAACTCATTATCGCATGCATTCTAAGCCCAGTAGCCCAAAAATATTCCATCCAAATTTCATATCCCTCTTTGTTTCCATCCTCCGTTAAGTTATATATCAAAGATTCAAAACCATAAGTTTCCGCAAAATCAGAATCAAAGGTCAAGATGTCTGCAAATAGTCCTTTCGAAATTCAAGAGGAAATCTTTCAAAGGGTTCTTCCTGTCAAATCCTTGATTCGATTCAGATCCGTTTCAAAACAATGGAAGTCTCTGATCGATAGCTCCGAATTTATCAATAATCACAACGTCAACCAGACTCATGTGCATCACCTGCTGGCGTTATGGTCCTACGTAGATTCTGATTACAAATATCTTTCGATTATTGATGATGATAATTTCCCGCACAAGTTTTCTCTTGAAGTTCCTTCGATTGTTAAGCAAATTAGCAAAGCATTAATGCTAGATTGCTCTCACGGATTGGTGTTTTTGTACGGTTATGCTCGAGATCACAAAAAGAATATGGTTGTTGTTTGGAATCCATCAATTAGGAAATCTCTTTGTATAATGTTGCCTTATATTAATATTGAAGCTTTTCGTTTTGGTGTTTGTTCTAAAACTGGTGACCTAAAGATTGTCAAGATTATACGTATAACTTCCTCCAAGGATTGGAATGCTGAGGTTTTCAGATTAAGCTCTAGGTCCTGGATAAGTGTGCCAATAAATCTGCCACGTAGATCAATTGGATTTTCATATAATCAGGCAGTAGTTGATGGGGTTGTTTATTGGGTTTGTTATGATACGTTGAGAAATAATGAGGAACTTTGTCGTAGTAATCGGATTATTTCATTTGATTTGACAAGTGAAGAATTCGGAGAAGTAGACCTTCCTGATTGTTTAGCAAGCTCCAAAGATCTAAACATATTCAAGCTGAATGAGTCTCTTGTTGTGCTTGATTATTTCACACGTAATACACCTTCTGACGTATGGATGATGTTGAAAAATGGTGCGTCAAAATCCATTTACAAAACTATTTAGTATTAAGGTCACACCATCACCTGGTGTCTCATTATGGCAAAATTTTGGATTTAGGAAGAATGGCCAACCTATAATGATACAAAGAGAGAGACATGATAGTAATGGTTCTCTGGTTAAAGAACTTGAAGTTTATGAACCTTGTTCAGGGAGAACCACTGGTATTGGGATTGGTGGGTTTCTTTGCAAGATGGGATCCTACACTGAATCGCTTGTTTTGCTTAATCACTTGAATTGTATCATTGAGTGATGATATTCGTAATTCATCATGCATTTACTTTAACTTTTTTATTATACTTGTTTGTTAGAAAGACAATTTTTGCTACTATATAACCTTAGTATTGATCGCGGGTTGGTTGTTCGTATTTTATAATGTTTAACTATGTGATTTTATGCAATTATTGAGTTAGAGCACTGCTACTTTGAGCTGTTATGCTTTTCAGGTGATTGAGTGTTTAAGGATGAAGATAGAAGTTAATCGGAAGCTTAAATGAGAAGTTGAGACAAACTTAAAATAATGATAAAAATTGAAGGACAAGTATAATGCATGGAAACAAAGTTTTGCTATTAATATATGTTGTGCTTAATTACTATGAAGATACCCTACTTTGTGATGTACGTATGGATGATGATAAAAAAATGGCAATTCAAAATCCTCGGTTACAAAACTATATATTATTAGTTTTAAGGCATCAAATAATTTAAGCTTTTATGAAATAGTTAATACTCAACCGATAATGCAACGCTTATGGAAGCGCGATGAATCTTTCGATTTGCTGTTCATGAAAGGTGGATGAGTAACTTTTGTTTGTCTAATCAGTATTCTACATTATGATACGTTCATTTGTTCGAGTTTATGTGTCTATATATGTGGTAATGGAGTTAGACATGTAATAATTTGGGAGATCTTGGGTTAAAACCGTGTAAATGATATATTAATTTGGGAGTAGTAATAGAAGAATGGTTTTGTTATTCTAAAAAAAAATTGTACTCCGTTAGTGAGTTTAATGGAGTTAACTGTATCATATATTAATACCTTTTAAAAATATTGTTACGTAGTTAAATATCAATCTTAATTATAAGAGTATTTTCTATTTTATCTTTTTTTATATTAATTTTTTTCACCTACAAGGCTATTAGTTACCAACAAATCAATCTTAACCATCTAAAAGAGTACAAATATACATGTAATACAAAATCAGTTTAAAGTTGGAAATCGCAAAGAATACATAATTACTTTTATGTTGTACATGTGAGATATTATGGGAAAGATCTTGTGTATTTTAATTAAATCTAGAATTAATTACATTGATAGTTCATGTGATTTGCATTAATCTTAGTTTTGCTTCCTACAATTTTGCTCCCTAAGATTGAAAAATAAAAGTTTGGTCCAATAATTTGCATATTTGTTACACATTTGGTCCAAAAATTTGCATATTTGTAACACCTTTGGTCCAAAAATTTGCATATTTGTAACACCTTTGGTCCCTGGTCATTAACAAAATAACTGTATCATCAGTTACCAAAAGTGTTACAAAAATGCAAACTAATAGACCAAACTTGTAATTTTTAAATCTTAGAGACCAAAGTTGAAATTCATGTAAACCATAGGAAGTATCCATGCAATTAATTCTTGAATCTATAAGTACAAGTATTCATTTGAATCATATAATTCTTTGCTTAAATTGATTTTGTATTAAATTTATATGAATACTGTGCGTATGCACATTAACAAAGAAAATAGTTACCATGAGTAAGATAAGAAATACATAGTTACTATCATGCTGATTTTGTATTGAATAGTGTGGGTGTAGTACTTCATTCTTTTGGGAGTGAGTGAGATAGTACATAGTAAGCCCATACCAAATTTGGTTCGAGTCCAAGAGAGGGTCACTTCTATACTCTTCTTATGGTTTAAATTTCCTCTTAAATATATTAGGAGAAAAAAAACACAAACAAACTTATTGAATAGTTTACTTTAGTTTTTAACTCCAACGTATACTTTTAAGCACGTCCACCATGGTAAACTCACTTGTGAAATGCCACTCATGCTCTTGAATACAAATAGCACTGGTGACCCAGCCCACCCACCATTTCAGAATAAATCCACCACTGGAAGACCCATCGTGGTAAAGTATTTGACTCACCTAAAAATGCTCCAACAAATGAGACTTGAACCCATGACCCTTACATTAGAAAGTCATGGACTGTTCTCCACTAACAAATTGATCTAGTGATTGACTTATAGAGTAATTATTTTTATCTTTTCTAAGTGTTGACCTTTTCAATGACCCCAATCCATAATTCAATCTTATAGAGTAATTAAGTTATTTTAAAAAAAATTATAAACTTGGACTAGGCAATTCTGTCCACTAAATATTCATCTTACCTTCAAACTGAAACACGAAATCAAAATTTGAGTCTGAGAACGTGGATAATATTACTAACTGTATTGTTTACCAATTGTGCTTCACTACAGTGAGCGAGCAATGTTAAAAGCGTATAATCAATGGATAAAACGTTAATGGTTCTTATATCCGACACCTTTTAAGACTTTTTAAAGAAATTACATTCAAGCAAAGTCCTTTAGAATGAGATGATGGAAATGAACCTTACATGCAACGGCAAAAAAAGATCCAGAAAAGGTTAAAAATCAGTAGTCTCCAACTCTCCAAGGTTTCGAATCAATTTTTTCACTGGGCCATGGGCCGTTGCATATGAAACCCGTTGGCTAAAAGCTCATACAAAGCCCGCTGCATATAAAGCCCATTGACCCAAAACTGATGTCACTTCGCGTATTGACCTAATTCGTGCAGTTTTCATTTCTATACGGATGTCGTTGTACAAACCATAACTATTTTCAAAATCAAAATCGAAGTTCAGATGTCTGCCAACATTCCAATCGAAATCCAAGCGGAAATCATCAAAAGGGTTCTTCATGTCAAATCTTTGATTCGATTCAGATCCGTTTCAAAGCAATGGAAGTCGCTAATCGACAGTTTAGAATTTATCACTCATCATACCCTCAATCACACACCTTCGCTGAATCGTCTACTGGTAAATTACGCTGTAAATTCTGAGTACAAGTATGTATCGATTGATGATGATGATAGCTTCCCCCTGCATAAGTTTTCCCATGATGATTCCCCCAATCTTAAGCTAATTAGCTATATATTAATGCACGATAGCTCTCACGGATTGGTGTTTTTGTATGGAGAATCTGTACAGCTTCAAAAGAATCTTACTGTTCTTTGGAATCCAACAATTAAGAAATCTGTTGCTGTAGTTTTTGAGTATGATCCGTATATTGTTGGTTTTGGGGTTTGCCCTAAAACTGGTGAACCTAAGATTGTCGCGATGTTGAATCCGGATGAAGATTACCCCGATTGGGAGGCGGAGGTTTTTACATTAAGTTCTGGAACTTGGAGAGAGATATCAATGAATCTGCAAAAGCCTTTTAAAAGAAATACATCTCAATTTAATCAGGTGGTTATCAATGGGGTTATTCATTGGCTTGCTTGTGATTCTGCAACACGATTTATTGTTACGTTTGATCTGACAACTGAAACTTTTGGTGAAATAGACTTACCGGATAATTTGACACCTGGATGTTTATCCATCTATAAGGTTAATGAGTCTCTTGTTTTGATTAATCAAGATGAATGTGGTATGTTCTTTGATGTATGGGGGATGAGTAAAAAACATTGTTTGAAACCCTTGTTTGCGAAATTCTTCGCTTTTATGTGTGCTGCATGTGATTGTGTAACAATTTATGAAACAGTTGGATTTAGGAAGAATGGTCAACTGATAAGGGAATGCTTACAAATTCCTTTAGCAACACTTGAAGTGTATGAACCTTATACAGGACATAGAAATGATCTTGGGTTTGATTTAACTAAATCGCGTTTCAGGGTGATCTCGTACACAGATTCACTGCTTTTGCTTAATCACTCAGATTCTATCATTCAAGAATCTTCTAGCTTAGATTCTGTCACTCAAGAATGAAGATGACGATGATGATGATGGCCATATTGCGTCATGCATATGTATCTTTTGAATCTTAATTTCTTTGTTAGCTTTTTTTGTTTGGAAAGACTTAAGAATTTGCTACTATATAACATTAGTTGAATGCGTATGGACAATCTGGATGCATAATTTTACTTTTATGCAAGTGTACGATCTCTTAACATTTCCCTGTGAGTATACGAGTTAAGATTGCAAACATGCTCATTATACGACATGTGGTTTCTATTGAATCATTTTCTAGCATGGGATCTTGTGTTTGAGTTAGGACGGTTTTAGCTCAAACCAATATTGAATATCATGATAGGTTATATGTTTGTGTGTGTTTTAGGTGGTAGTGTGCATAGTATTACTTATATGTTGATAATTATGTAAATTACGTTTATAATAATGTACTGCCATGCAATTCTAGTATCTCGAAGGTATTGTAAATTGAGTGGGTGCTGCAAATTGACATAAACATGAATCAGTGATGGTGGTATATGTTAGACATTATCATATTAATATTATACTAGAATCTTATTATGATTGTTTTATTTAATTTGTTACCATTATTAGAGTGATTTTTTTTTCAAATCCAACTTCAATATTTGGGGGCCAACTCTCAAGTAGTTCCTAGCTATAGATAAAGGACTCCTGTAACGTTTTAATTAGACTCCTCTTTCAATCCAAATATTCCTACAAATTTACCCACTCATAATGAAACACACGTTTGGAACAACAAACTCGAAATCCAAACTCAAACCCAAACCAAAAAACTGAATTCAAAGAGGTTCAAAAATGCCAAACCCGGAATTTGGGTTTTGGGCCCTAATGAGCTAAGACTAAAAAAAATAAAAAATAAAAATTTGTAGTTAACGATTTACAAAAAAAAAAAATTCGTCATGAATAACAATTATATAAGTTCTAATAATAAACTATTCAACTCTTTCCTTTAATCCCAAACTTTAGCTGAGGGTCTCTTGACCTGGTATTTATAAATACCAAAGTAGTACATGTTCGCATCTCACAATGGAGCAATATGTGGATTTTAGTACAGTTTAGGAGGTAAAAAACGATTTGAAGCTATTATTAGAGTAATCATTTCTTTATTAAAAGTGTCTTATTCTATGATCTCAATCATTAAAATACAAATAATTTTTTACAGCATACTTTTTACATCAGTTAGAGACCCATCTTAAGACTTAAATATCTTATAACCAATAAACCGAAATCCATGGGCCATCACATATGAAGCCCATTGGCCCAAAACTCATATACCTAAATCCTAATGAGTTGGTTGCCGCTATCAATCTCCATTCTACGTTTCCATCCCCAATTCATATACCCAAAATCAAAATCAAAATCGAAATCGAAGTAAAAATGTCTGCCAACATTCCGTTCGAAGTTCAAGCAGAAATCATCAAAAGGGTTCTTCATGTCAAGTCTTTGATTCGATTCAGATCCGTTTCAAAGCAATGGAAGTCTCTTATCGACAACCCTGAATTCGTCACTCATCACAGCCTCAACCAAAATCATCAGAATCATCTACTGGTAAGTTACCACGTAGATTCTGAAAACAAATACATTTCGATTGTTGATGATGATTGTTTCCCCCACCACAAGTTTTCCCCTGATCTTCCGCCAACTGTTAAGCTACATACCAGTTTAACAATGGTTGGTAGTTCTCACGGATTGGTGTGTTTGTACGGACAATCTGTATCGCTTGAAAAGAATCTGATTGTTTTTTGGAATCCATCAATTAGGAAATCGGTTTCTGTAGTTTTGCCGTTAGGAACAACTTATGTTGGTTTTGGGGTTTGTCCCAAAACTGGTGACCCTAAGATTGTCAATATCATCTGTACAACTTCCATGGATTGGAAGTTTGAGGTTTTTGCGTTAAGCACGCGCGCTTGGAGAACTGTATCAATGAATCCACGTATGTCTCTAAAAGATATTAAATCTCCACACAATCAGGTGGTTATAGATGGGGTTATTCATTGGGTTGCTTCTAAATCTAGAACCAGATTATTTGATATCATTCTTTCATTTGATGTTACTAGCGAAGAATTTCAACAAGTTGATCTTCCAGCTAATTTGTCACATGCAACTATTAACATTTTTAACCTTAACGAGTCTCTTGCAGTGCTTAATTGGGATGAACATGTCTATGAAGTATGGATGATGATAAAATATGGTGATTCGAAATTCCGATTTGACAAACTGTACAGTATTGGACCTGATAAAGTTAATCGTTTTGCATTGTATCAAGTAATTGGATTTAGGAAGAATGGTCAAATAATAAGGGTACATGTATGTGTAGATTCTTGTTCAACATCACTTGAAGTTTATGATCCTTGCACACAATATGGAAATGATCTTGGGTTTGATGCAATTTCCAATATGAGTTTTAGGGTGACTTCATACACGGAGTCACTACTTCTGCTTAATCACTCTGATTCTATAATCTAAGGTTGATGATGATGATGATGATGATGATGATGGTCATAGTTCATCATTTATATACATCTTCTAAAACTTGGTTTTTTTCGTTTCTACAAGTATACATCTCATAACATTTTTCCGCAAGCATGCATGTTAAGATTACAAACTTGTTCAACATTTGCTTTCTACCAAAGGATGGGGATTCTAGTGGATATTCTCCATAAAAAGAAAGTTAAACGCGTAGAGAGAGCATCATATAGCGCGAAAGATTGGGAATACAAGAAACGCAGAATGCGAAGCTTGTGGTGTTAATGTGATAACGGTCTGATATATATGGTGAGCTAGAAGTGAAGCAAATTCACATGTGAGTCAATAGTCATGAAAGAATTCAAGATGTTTAGCTTTTTATTGTATCAATAGTGCAAAGCTTAATTGGTTGGTTAGGATTTTTTTTTATGTAAATTCAATTCTAATGCACCATATGTGCTTGTTTGTTTAGTTGTTGCCCAAACGTCGTACTTGGGTCTGCTCTTTTAATACCCAGACCGACCTGAAACCCGAAATTAGATCTTGGGTTTGATGCAGTTTCCAATCTAAGTTTCAAGCTGACGTCATATGAAGAGTCATTGCTTTTGCTTAATCACTCTAAATCTTCTATTATTAAAGGATAATGATGGCCTATTTCATCATTTATTATATTATGCTATATAGGTTTTATGAATACCAAGTTTTAAAAGAACAATATGTTTTATTAATTATTAGAGCAGATGGTAGCAAAAAACACAGTCGGTTATCAAGTTAAACCATGTTGATACCGGTTTCAAATATAGGGTTAATATCCAAACTCTACCGTACGGGCAAATTCGTGTTGGAATCATATTTAAGTGGAGCAGTTTTGCTTTCCAATCGCTATAATACAACTACAAAACATATAAATACAATCCGTTCACTCAATTCGATTTTGATTTTTTTACACCAATTAAGGTTCAATTATTGGTTTGTTTTCTTTCAAAAGAATGTAGTGAAAATTTATTTACCAAAATGAATAATTTAAAATTTTATCACATTAGTGTTTTTTTAAACACCTTTTTCTTTCCTAATTTCATTGGGTAAAATATTTCAATCTAAAACTACTAGATAGAAAACGAGGAAAAAAGTTCACCACAAGAAAGACATTTTAATGAATCGTAGCATTTGGTAAAAAGTTTTGTTTCAAAGTTTTCTAGTTCTTTTATTAAGGTTTTAACATTTTAAACACCTCTATCTTTTATTAATAGAGAGACTGCTTCAGATGAGACACTCGACTCATAATGTCTAATTAATCGTATATCGTAGAGACCAATCCAACACTTTTAACATTAACTTTATAAAAAATAAGTAAAATAACGTTAAAATTGGTATAATTTTACTTTCCTAATATAGATTATATGTGCCCACCGCACACGGAACGTATGTTATAACTTCTCTAAAAAATAAAAATGTTTTTTTTAGTGTTAAAAGATATATATTTTTTAAAACAGTTTTAAATTGTAATAGGAAAAAAGAATATTTAAAAGAAGAAAAAGTGCAATTTATTTACTTTCGTGCATGGGCCATCGTTTATTAAGCCCAGTAACCCAAAAATCATATCCTTATTCTCTAATTCAGTAATTCCCTTAATCCCTAATTAGCCATCGTCAAAATCAGAATCAAAATCGAAGTTAAAATGTCGGCTAACATTCCGAAGCGGAAATCATCAAAAGAGTTCTTCCCGTCAAATCGCTGATTCGATTCAGATCGGTTTCAAAGCAATGGAAATCTCTGATCGATAGCCCTGAATTCATCAATCATCACAGCGTAAACCAGAGTCATCAGAATCATCTACTGATAAAGTACAATGAAACTGATGAATATAAATACGTTTCGATTGTTGATGATGATAGTTTCCCGCATCACAAGTTTTCCCCTGATGTTTCTCCCACTATTAACCTAAATAACGATGCATCAATCATCGATTGCTCTCATGGATTGGTGTGTTTGTACGGATTTTCTGCAGTTCATCAAAAGAATCTGATTGTTGTTTGGAATCCATCAATTAGGAAATCCGTTGGTATATTGTTGGACCATCCTCTATCTGCATTGGGATTTGGAGTTTGTCCGAAAACATTTGACCCGAAGATTCTCAAAATCTTACATACAAGATATACGGATCAGAAGTGCAAAGTTGAGGTTTTTACATTAAGCTCTAGTGCTTGGAGAAGTATACCAATGAATATTCAAATGCCTCAAAATTATTATGTAATTATATTTGGTTTCAATCAGGTGGTTATAGATTGGATTATTTATTTGGTTTCTAAATACTCTACACCTGTATTTATTGTTTCATTTGATTTGACAAGTGAAGAATTTGGAAAAGTTAACCTTCCAGAAAACTTGGAACGTGAATTATTGTTCATTTTTAAGCTTAAGGAGTCTCTTGCAGTGCTTAATTGGAATGAATTTGACATGGTTTGTGATGTATGGATGATGATTAAAAATGGTGATTCGAATTTCTCGTTTGAAAAACTATACACGGTTAGTTCTTGGGCACATGATGCTTGTGCAATTTATGGTATGATCGGATTTAGGAAGAATGGTCAACTGATACGGGAACACCAATGTTGGCGTTTTGGTTCTAAAGTATCGACACTTGAAACTTATGAACCCTCCACGGGACTTAAGAGTGATCTTGAGATTAATGTAACATCTAAACAACGAATCATGATGACCACCTACACAGAATCACTACTTCTGCTTAATCACTCTGACTATATCTTTCAAGGATGATAGGGATGATGGATGATGGATGATGGATGATGGATGATGGTAGTTATAGAATCTTAATTTTATTTTATAATATTTTGTTTTGTTTCAAACGACTGATTTATTATTAAACATATTAATTGAATCCATATAAGCTCTCTTGAGGTCTCATTATGTTTCTTTTGCTTTATATTAACTCATTTTCTAGTATGGAATTATGTGTTTGTGTTAGACCGATTATAGCTTTTCTCGGGTTTGAGGCAGGAGTTCTGCTACTACAACCAATACTTAGTATCATGATAGGTTATATGTTGCATGATGATTCTATGAGTCATGAGTGTCAGTGTATATATGTACATATATAAAAGTGGAATTTCGTATATACCTTTCTCTAAACTTTCTAAGAGTTGAGTTCTAATGTCTAACACATGTAAACCTTTCAATACAAAGAAATAAACTGCTAGGGGTGCTCTAAATTGACATAAACATGAATTAGTGATGGTGCCCAGTATTATCAATACCACTAAAGATATTATAAGACTATGCGTAATGATCACTTGAAAGGGGTTTGACCATGTTGCCACATTGGTGTCATGTAATCGAAGTGGATATGAAAAATGTGTGAAACGGGTCTTGAATTGAAAGCTAGTGATGGAAAAAAATGATAATTATTATTTGTTTATATCACTTAATGTCACTTCCTTTATGTGTATTGGTGGAAGGGCTTAATGGTGGTGTGACCAAGTGACACCTTGGATGGTCATTCGGTAGTCAAGCCCCATTACACATAGTCTAACATATTATTTTATCTGCTACCTTTATTAGATTAATCATGTGTTTCCCAAATTAAATCTGTCTTTAATATTTGGTGCCTGGGTATTACCAGGCCTATAGATATAGGACTCTTGTAACACTCAAAACTCTTCCTTTTGGATCTACATCATCGTACTTAGTATATATATCTCACTCATTAGCAAACTAAGATATATATGAGAATGGTAAGATGTAGGCACCCTTATCATAACTCCGTATAAATAGAGATGCTGCTTCCAATGAGACCTCTGGCTCATGATATCTGGTTAGCCGACGCTCTTAACGTTATTTACTAATTTTAGTAAAATAACGCTAAAATTACTGTAATTTTAATTTTGTCCTTCAAGACCTCTTTATATCCACCTATTCCTACATATTAACACACTCAGAATGAAACACAAGCTTGGAGCAACAAGAAGCACATTATCTGTCACTTAGCTTCAAGTACACCATGAACTTAGAATAAGACATATAAATAAGTAAGAAGAACATACAGTCCACCAAAATAAATAAGCAGTTAATGATTTACAATAAATAGACCAGATTTGATAATGAATATCATTATATAAGTTGCAAGAATAAACCATTCAACTCCTTCCACTAATCTCAAACATGTTAAGGGCCTCTTGGCCTGGGTGTATACCTATGAAATTGGTGTAGGTTCACTTCTCACAAGGTGAGCAATAGATGGATTTCAGGAGTAGAGTTTAAGACGGGTTCAAGCTTACATTATAGTATTCATTTCATTGCTAAAAGTGTCTTATTCTACGTAATCAATATATTTTTTTTAAACGACAAGAAAAAATTATATCAGAAAACCCAACAATATGCTTGGAGGATTACATCTTTACGCCCTAAAATCAAAATTAAAATTATACCAATTAGGCCAAACAAATCTACACTAACGTCAATGGGCCATCATCACATATGAGGCCCGGTGGCTGAAAATAATATATCCCTACGTCGCCGTTTGTTTCCGTTACCAATCTTCACTTCCACGTTTCCATCTTCACAATTAAATTGAAGCTACGATGTCTGCAAACATCCCTTTCGAAATCCAAGAAGAAATTATAAAAAGGGTTCTTCCTGCTAAATCGTTGATTCGATTCAGATCCGTTTCAAAACAATGGAAATCTCTGATCGACAGCTCTGAATTCATCACTCATCACACCATCAACCAGTCTCATCAACATCATCTACTGGTAAGTTTCTGCGTTGATTCTGAAAACAAATACGTTTCGATTGTTGATGATGATAGTTTTCCCCACCACAAGTTTTCCCATGATCTTCTGCCAACTGTTAAGCTACTTACCGATGTAACAATAGTTGGTAGCTCTCACGGATTGGTGTGTTTGTACGGAAAATCTGTGTTGCTTGAAAGGAATCTGATTGTTGTTTGGAATCCATCAATAAGGAAATCAGTTGATGTAGTTTTGCCGTTAAGATCAACACATGTCGGTTTTGGGGTTTGTTCTAAAACTGGTGAACCTAAGATTGTCAATATTATCTCTAAAACTCCCATGGATTGGAAGGTTGAGGTGTTTACATTAAACACAGGTTCTTGGAGGAGTATATCAATGAATTTGCATATGAATAAGAAAATATATTTTAAACCGAATCAGGTGTTCATAGATGGGGTTATTCATTGGGTTGTTTATGAACTTGAATATGGATCACGTGGTATGATTCTTTCATTTGATTTGACAAGTGAAGAATTTGGACAATTTGATCTACCGGATGGTTTGACAAATAGAGGTCTGAACATCCTTAAACTTAACAAGTCTCTTGCAGTGCTTAAGTTGGATATATATATATGAATTTGACGTAATTTTTGATGTATGGATGATGAGAAAAGATGGTGATTCGAAATCCTCGTTTGCAAAACAATTCGATATTCATGAGGGGTATGTTGGTTCAGTATATAATCACCCAATTGGATTTAGGAAGAATGGTGAACTGGTAAGGAAACAAGTATGTCGAGACGGTGGTTATCTAGCAACAACACTTGAAGTTTATGAACCGTGCACAAAACATACAAAAGATCTTGGGTTTGATGCAATTTCCAATC
>WOUH02000007.1:5369340-5380214 GCA_009936405.2 Stevia rebaudiana
CTGAACTTATTCGTCGGAAATAAATGAATGACGATTTGAATTCCAAAATCAAAATGCCGATTGGAATTTCTCACAGATTTGAGTCTGGTTTTCGTGTTCAGGGGCCTGGAAAAAATACGAACAGGGCCTAAAGTTTTTCTGTTACTAAACTGATCTTTATTTACCCTACTTGCCATTGACTCAGTGGGGGCCTTTCTCTCTCAGCTGCAACTGAATCCGCCCTGTTTGCATCATATATTTAAGATGTTTTATGTAAAAGTTAAAAACACAATTGAACATCATGTTTTATATTTTAGAATTAAAAAGTTTTACTCATATATATCATTTTGGTGTTAATTTATATACCGTTAAAGGGTTGACATTTAAAACCCAAAAAAATAATTATACATGTATTGTCACATCCTCAAATTTACACATCGGTCGAAGCCGCAAATGAGGACGTGACAGGATGATTAAACGTCAGGATTCGAGTCATATGCCAAGTTGAGCGACCTTATATGATTGATTCCAAAACGATACGTCTATTCATTCAACATGTAAATTTTTCAACAAGGTTTTAGAGTATGCGGAAGCGTTAATAAAATAATAAGTGCTAGTTGTATCGATTGTTAACAAGTCATGATTTCTTAAAGTACAGTGCGATGTTCATTCAATAAAACATTTGTCAAAATGCATGTCACTCCTCTTAGTCCTACGCCTTAGCGTGTGTCGTGTTAACCTAAGAAAACATGTTAAAAATGGTCAATATAGTGAGTTCACAGGTTTGTATAAGTAAGCAAATAGTTGTTTTTTGTAGGATCGTATAATCAATAAAGAATCAACGATTCCAGGTCATATAACAAGTTACTTCAAGCGTTCATAACCGAGCTAACAGCTTCTAGTTTATCGCCTTCACCATTGTCTATCACGGACAATAGTGTTTTTTGTAGGCCCAAATAAGCACTCGTTCGACATTCAGTCGAGTTAGCACGACTAACATGTGTGAGGTTTGTCAAACCCAATAGTACTATTCAAACTCCCATCGCTGTGATTCTAAATAATAACAACATTGTCACACCGCCAAATTTCCACTGTAGTTGACACCGCAAATGAAGGCGTGACGATTGACAGGATCAACGTCATCGATCATATTGAACGACTCATTACATGCAATTTAACAAAAACATTCATTAAATACGATGAACCTTACGAAATATGTTTCAGAGTTTTGCAAAAGCATAAAACTTTAATGCAGAAGCTTAAATTTTTTATGTGCAAATCAAGCACAATCACAAAACATAAATAAGTTTTAATGTTTCAACAAAAGTTAATGCATGCAAGACTCCAACTCCTAGTCTTATCATGCACCTTAATTACCTAGGAAAACATACTTAAAGTTTGCAACTAGTTTCTCACCCCAAAATTTGAAAAAAGTTTAAACATTAAAAGGTGGGGTTGTAAACTCACAGTTGATAATCGTTGTTCTGCGATCCGAGAGTTGTTCATTTTGAAATTCTTACCGATTCCTACAACATCAAGGATTTGTTTGAATAGTATTGAACTCTCCAAGTTTAAGTGTTATATATGTTTTGTTCAACGTAGTGAATTTTATAAATTCACGAGTTTGTATCCTTATATTTTATAAATTCACGAGTTTGTATCCTTCTCAGTGGTTAACTATTATAAGTTATAAAAACTATTTTATTTTATTTTCTCAAAAATAAATTATATAGTCTTTAAAATATATGTTAAGTGTTTTTAGAAAATTTTGGCATTATAACGACGCGTTTTTATGAGACATTCATTTTAAATCACAAAACGCATCTTGACAATTATCTATAAACCAATGGACCACTTTTGATAGTTTAACATAATTATGGGTTTAATTTAAGATATTAAATTTCAGGGTTTCAAAATAGTCCATATCATTTAAAAGTTGTCATTTTTTATAAAAATAAAGTAGTTTATACAAATTTTGTCATTTTAAATAAGTTGATGGACCAATTATGTCATTTATTATACTTTTTGGATTGAGATGTAGTGATAAAATCTAAGTTTCCAAATTGGTACCTAACTTTCCTAACTTGTCATTTTTGGTAAAAGGTATATTTATACACATTTGTATTTTTAACAAAGTAAAAGGACTATTTATGTAATTTGCTTAAACTATCAGTTACTTTATGAAATAATATAACCCTTATAGTCATATACTACATTTCAGTCCATTAGTTTCATAAAATGGCAGTATTGATCCGAACCTTTGTTAAACAACTTTTCAGTTCAGAAAGTTTCAGATTCCATCATCCGAATTCTGTCGGGTTTTCAACATAGTAAACCAGTTCCAAAAGTTACCAAAATATACAATCGACGATTTTAACATCTTTTGAACAACTTTATAGTTTTACCCTTTTTGTGATTTAAATCCCAAACTAGTCAAAAACACTGATTAAGTTTGAAGGTACAAAACCGACATGTTAACTTGTTTTAAGCATAACGAATTGGTCCGATCGAGTTAGATCGAGATTTTAGAGTCTCTGGAAAGCTACGATCATGCATCTAGTTATGGGATTTAAGTTTGCATGATTTGGACTAGTTATGACCAAGTTATTTTTCGTGCAAAGTTCTGCAATTTTCTAGCTCGAAAACAATTTTTGTGTTTGTGTGTTCTTGATAATTTTTACCATTTTTTGTTGCAGCAACTTTCTAATTTTCTTATTTCTAATATGTTATTAAGTGTTAATATAGTGTAAATAATATGGTTTGATTATATCCTCCCGTGTATATTGAAGGGAGAAGGCGAGAATCATTGTGAAAACCCTGAAACAGTTACACTATGCTTTGGTTCTTGTCTTCCTTCGTTGGTTGTTGCTCCTCTTCAAATCTTGATCTACTGAAGGCATGTTGTGGTGTTTTGTGATGATATAACAGTGGTGTGGTGATGTTTTGAGAGCTTGGCGATGTCGATGGCAGCTAGGAACCGAGAGAGGTTGCAACCGGTAGAAGATGGCTCGATGGTGATGTGGTTGGGTTAGAGTTGAGACCAGGGGCTGTTGTGAAGTATGTATGGGTTTGGTTATTTGTTGTATAGAGGTGATGCCGGTGAGAACGAAATTGAGGAAGGTGCACAAGTGTGATGGAGTTGTATAATAAACCTTTGATCATATAAGACTCTGGTGGGAGGCATCTAGTTTGTTTTTTTTTTGTGAGATACAATGTGGCTAGATTTGGCCTTGAGTGTTGTGTTGGTGAAAGGAGTCAATAAGAAAGAAAGGATGTGTGGTAGAGGGTGGTTGTTTTGTGGGTAATTCATGCTAGAGGTAAGATGGTGATGATGGAGATGGACATGTGTATGTATGTATATATATTCATGCATATAAATATGTATTCATGTGCCTTCTATACATACATAATCTACGTATATATACATATATATTTAATCATTTTTTGTGTTTTGTAGACTATAGATACATAAATGTATATCTCTTCATACACATATGTATATATGCATTACCTACATATATATATACTTATAGATATAGGTGCATGAGGGTATGTTTTATAGTTAGTAAATTGTCATTGGTTCTTGACAGGTACCATTTTGTGTGGTTGGGTATTAATTGTTTGGATTTATTCAACAGCTTAGTTCAAAATTAATAGTGATAATAATAATTAAACACCTCATATGATAATATATTTTGATGGTAATTTTACTTAAAATTTCAGGATGCCACAGACATGAACTTAAGGAATTACAGTGATATCGTATTCTCAAGTAACAAGCAATACACATATTACCATACAAATCCCAAAATGTTTGTTTATATTTTTTCTTACCCAAAAATTGTAAAACAGTAAATGTCGTGTAGCAATCTCACTTGATAATTATTTCGTTTCAAATATCACAAGTGGTTAAGGTTTTTCCTAGCTAACTAAGACCTAACTCCCATAGATTATATAAGTGTATGTTTATTTAAGTTGGTGTGTTGACTCCTATGACCCATTATAGTCTCAAACAATTCCTTTTACTTAATTAAGTGAAATCATAAGTTAATTTAAAGCATTTGACTTTTGTTGACCAAATTGACCGAGTTTGACTTTTGTTGAATTTCTTTTGGTTAAGTGTAACTAAGTGTCGGGTATTATCCCGACACTTGTTAGAGTCCCGTTTACGTGTCTAAGGGTCGTTTTCATCAAAAATCATAGTTCTGATAAATTTACAGTTTTGACAGTTTGTAGAAAACTTTTTCTATTTATTACTGGATTTCTTTGATCACACACTAAATAATATTTTTTTAATAGTTTTCCTATTAGCAGATATTTCTATAAAAATTCCTAAACAACTTGCTGTCTATTTTAAAAATAGATTACCGATCATAATGTAAAAATTCACCATAAACTATAGAAAATTCTAAAATTTGTAAAGCAAGTTGGAACAGTTAGATAACATCCTAAATTTTCCATAAAATCAGGAATCTCATAATTTGGACAAATACACACAAAGTTATGCACACGAGAATTTGATCAGGCTTTGAAAATAGTTTTGACATAGCAAATAGAGCTCAAATCGTGTGACTCTAGTTTTAAATAGAATTAAAATCTTAAATTCATTTTAGGGTTTTAAAACAGATCATTTGAGTTAGTTAACACATAGTTAAGAGTTGTTGAACCCAGCCTACAGTAGCATATTAGTGTTTATTGGTTTAAAGTTAGAGGTTTGACGTAGCTGTATGTTTATTTTGAGTTATGAAAAGACCACAGTGCCCATACGACATTTTATTGACATAAACAAGAAAGAAATTAGTAGTTTTCTTATGTAGGGTGCTCTCAAATCTTTTATACAACAAGGAATGGTGATGGATGATAATGAACAACTCCAATGATCTTCAAGAGGCTTCAAAAATCTTCAGGAAAGCCTTCAAGGATGACTTGGAATGAGAAGCACATGGTTTTCCGTCGAAATGGTGTTTCTAGAGAGAGAGACAAGATGAAGATTTGCATGTGTTTTGAGTGTTGGAGTGGAGAAGATCATCTTTAAAAGGTTTTTACCCGTCAGACATCCTGTCACGCATCCACGACTGGATTTAGTTATTCCCTCGCATGGTGTAAGGGACAAAACATGTTGCCGCCCGTTGGAGGTTCTCACGTATCGCGCGGCTGTCCCAAGGTTCTTGCGCGTGTCACGAGGGCAGGAAGTATAGGTTTTGTGTTTTGTTGTTTGTTTGTTTCGGTTGTTCGTTCGTTCGTTCCTACTCGTGAATGTTGACAATTACATGACCAGGTAACTTCCTGGTTTGTTTCGTTTGTGTGATCCGATTTGTGATGCGTTTAGCACACTTAATCCATCGATTAAGCGTAATTACAATGAGCTGTTTGTTTCCGGTCCGTGGAACGTTTAACGCACTTAATCCCTCAATTAAGTGTAATAACAAGTAAGTTGTGTGTATCTAATCCGTGGAACGTTTAACGCACTTAATCCATCGATTAAGCGTAATAGCAAATAAGTTCGTTCACATAAGTAGGGTTTACAAGTGACATGTTTGACCTGAAATTGCGGGGTGTCACAAATATCTTCGTGTGAACCCATGAATATATGTGTCGTGTTTAAGTTCATATACTTGAAACAATTTTTGGGTTAGTGTCGTGTAAGGGTCTAATCGACTTCTCAACAATTCGACATGTGGACATAATACGTTTAATCCCCTAGTTTTATGTTGTTTAATTTAAGTCAAGATATGCACATATCCGTCATCATAGGTATAAAGAAGCCTCATTCACTTAAACAAATCCGGAAATCCAAAGGCGAAAAAGACAATCTTTGACTCATCTCATTGAGAAAGGTTACTACAAGAATTTCTCTAAACCGTAAACGAGATTCTGCAAGAAAACGAATAGAAAAACGTTATAAAGAAATCATACTTTAAAACGAAGTAATATTCTATTTTACTAATACGTTCAATGCAAAACTAATGTTAATTAAAAAACAGTGAAAACGTATATATGCGTATTGTAAGAAAAATAATCACATATAATGGAAGAGATAGCAGGGGATGCTAAAAAACCGTCTTATGTATCACCTCGAAACAATAAGTAAAAATGTATTACCTGTTCTAAGAGTTTTATTAAATAAAATGGATTATATACTGAACATCATTGTAGTTAGCTAGATACTTATATATTATCTTCAAATTTTAAAGAGTACCTTCAAACGTACAACTTTTCTGACCGCTAGAATAAGTCCAGGCATGAGACACTCAACATTCGTAATATCATGTTTTAAAGAATATACCTGTTGTAACCAATAAGTAAACACATTAGTGACATTGGTGATTGTCATTCAAACATGTCGTGTGATTCAAATCATTATAAAAACAAGATTAGGGGTATTTAGGTATAACAAATTGTTGTTAATTTTTTTTTAAGAAGATGCTCGACCTCTACCGATCCCCTTTCATCTTGATATTAAATTTACCTATTCAAACACGTTACCCAAACGGGTAACGGGTAACGACTCATTGTGTCATATTTATGAAAAAGAGGTATGACGAAGAAACAATACCTCTCCTGGTCCTGAAAAATAAACCGACGTACTAGACACGAGCCCAGGAAGAACTAAACTATGCACACGAATCCCATCTTCTCCTAGTCGTTGCCCTCTCGCCTGACACCAAAAAACGATACGAAGTTACTTTTTTTAGTCGTTTAACATTCAACAAGGTAGCCAATTGTTAACTTTACAGGAATGTTAGATTCAAGATCGTCTCTATTGTAAAGTTGCCCGAGGTTGGAGAGGTTGTTGGCGATTTGAACAGAATCTTGTGACGGGAATGCCTGTCATTGTAGCTATGTCAGTTTCAAACAACCTGATTAGACACGTCAGCTATAAATAATAATATTACTTATAAAATTCGTCAATTTGGGGTTATGTCTTTATTTTCAATGTGTCAAACAAGTATAATGGATAATTACACAAAAAAAAAGCATGTCAAAAGGTTCTGGTTGGATCAAAAGGATATAATTAAAATTCACATAAAAAAACATGTCAATTAAGTCGATAGTCTTCGCGGTATACTTGTAATGCTCAAAACCCCCAAACCACTTTATTTTTCTTAACAAATTTGAGACGCCAATTATTAGTGTATATATATATAAGTTGTAGGAGCTACAATGTTCTCGAAAAAGAAAATGATTTATAGTGTTTCAAACTTACTCCTGTGTTAGCTTTAGATTCAACAATCTCGACATTATTATAATGAAAAGAAGCCGAAATCGCAGCTTGTTGGAGTAATATCGATCCTATTGACAACGTTGGTGCAACCAAACATCCCTGAAATGCAAATCCCAAAATTATTTTTGCTTGAAACAAACTAACGTTTTGACAATTTTAAGGTTGAAACGTAATGTCTCACCCTGTGCTCACCATGCTAGCTTTCTCACAAAACGCGGATAATGCTGCTACGGTTTCGGCCTTAATTCGTGGCACGTAGACAACACTGTTCATACCAAATGCTGTCGCCTGTAAACCTCATAAATAGTCAAACATCACAATCATCTAATGATGTTCAAGTATTAGATGTTCATGTATTTAATTTGTTGTAAGTTTAGGATTTCAGGTACAACAAACCTGTTTGACATTGTCATAAACTGTAGATAGATCGGTGAAATCAACTACTACTGATGTTGCTTTTGACTGTCAAAAAATTCAAATTATATAAGGGAAAGTGAATATAGGGCTGTTAGGCATCTAAATTTCATGCGAAACCTTTCAAAGTAACGTCGTTTTGAATATAATTAATATGAATCTTCTTTTCAATGTTATTTTCTATCAATTCATATAATTTTTCACTATTTTTACTTCATTATTAATACAAAAGTGGATTTCTAGTTTTTTGTATTCAAATTCTTGTTCAAAAATTGAATTTGAATTATAAGAATGATTGTTAATTATGGTCATAATTGTTGGTGTTTTGTAAACCAGACTTAGACTAATTGGACGAGTCATCAATTTATTAAATCGATTCACAACCGGTTGACCGGTAAGATGTCCAATTTAAGTATTTAACGATTCTTTTGGTCATAAAAACATCGCTAATTGTTACTTTAAGAGCAAATTTGACTTTTTAGAGTCAAACGAGTCATTATTTAGGTTTCAAATATTCTAAAATTAGTTTCTTTATAGTACAAATTCAAAAGTTAGGTATAAGCTCGCTAAAAACATCCAATTTCAAAGATTTCGGAGGTAGAATGAAAATCAAAGCGAGGGTCGATTTTGGATTTGAAAACTACGAGGTTTGACACTTTCAAGGATTCATTACCTGAGATATGGAACCTAGTACCATCGTCAGGTCGTTGATTATGGGTATCTCTAAAGCTTCTTCCATGCCACAAACCTTAACCAAAGATAACATTTTTATAAAATAAACACAAAGTTATGTTGTTAAGGTACCAATCGGCAAAAACAGAAACACACAAACTTTTCCGATGTCTTGTCCGACGAGATGTGAATCAACGGCTCCGGCGACTTCCATTCCTCTTGCTTTTGTGACCGCTAACACCGCCGCCATTCCGATCTCCTTGGCTGCTCCATTGATGACCACCTGTCGTAATTATTAAGTAGCTTCATTAACGAATCAATGGTGAACACGTTGTTAATTAAGAATCATTATTAGTTTACCTTAATGTTGTTTAGAGGAGGTTGTTGAGTTGAGCAAGAGATTGAAGGAATGTGAGTTTTTTTATGTGGGTAAGTCTTGTGGGTTATGTGATGGATTTGGATTCTGAGGGCAGCCATTGTTGTTTCTGGAAGATAAGTTTTTAGAAGATGAGGTTTTTATTAGTCTCTTACATTTTATTCTGCCTTTATGTGTCCAAAAGAGTGTTGTTCAAAATCTAATAGGAGATGTTTTGCTTAGTGTTTTGTAAACTGGACTCACCAAGCGGATTTAGTAGGTGATTCGGGCCGGTTTAAAGGGTTGGAATCGTTTTTGCCCTGACCGGGCAGTCTAACCTATTGAGCATGTTTGGGTTGGAAAACCGGTGATGAAGCCATTTTTTTATATTTTTTTATAAATAAATGTATTTATATTTATAAGTATATAAAAATCATCATACTCTTATTTCCAGTTTGACAAATCCGATCGGTACGACCTCTAACCAGTAGATAGACCGGTTTTTACGTCTGGTCCTATCCTAAAAAGTAAAATCATTAGTTTTAGTTACTTTGTTAAGAAAAACCTTATGTGTTTAAAATCGTCTTATATAAACATCTAGGTAGCATTTGGTATGCAAAAATGGAGACTGAAATAAAATGAGTCATTACGTTGAAATAAAATAAAACATGTTTGTTTACACTTAGGAATAGAATGCACCATTAATAGGGAATGTGATTCCTTCTCTTTCAATGATTTTTATTCCTTGTGGAGGGGTGTTTTTTATTCATTCTTTTCTTTGAAGGAATGACCTGATTAATGATCTAACCATGACTTGACCCAGTAGCCGACCCATGATCAAAACCATGAACCGACCCATTACCCAACCCATGATCCGACCCATGACTCAAACCATAACCCGACTCATGACATAAAGCATGACCCAACCCATGACTTGAACCATAACCGGACCAACTACCCAGCCCATTATCCAAACTAGTACCCGACCCATGACTTGTGTAAGGCCCCAAATTTTGTGAGTTTTGATTACGAGAATAAGATAAATTTTCGTATGTTTAGTAGCGTCATTTCGATCAAATTCTAGTCTTTGGAAAATTATAATATCAACCGTACCTGAAAGAAAATCAAAATATAAATGATATAAATGCTTTTATCATATTTATATACGTGTTTAGAATCGTTTGAGTGTATGCAAAATTTTGATTTGAGCGACGGTAGAAAGATACACGTAAAACGATGATGCGTTTGATAGATCATAAATCTCAACACCTCTCCAGGAATTGAAACCAATGGAGTTACATAGGGAATTGTAAATCATGAACGTAGGAAAAAACCGCGCGCGAAATGGAGTCCGAACGAAGGGGGAAACACGAAAACAAGTTAACTAGTCGCGTCAGACTAGAAATACCCGCAGGTGACACGTGTCCTCATGTCACACCCCCCTCGAGACGGTCAACGGTTTGCGGAAGCGACTTGTGGGGTTCGAGGGCGCGACCTTAGTCGGGTCAGAGTTAGTCCATATAACCATACATGCCACGGGTTTTATCCAAGCACCTGCTCCACGATTCCTGAAAGGAAAAATTTAAGTTCGAAAATCAGCATAAAGCTGGTGAGTTCGTAGGGTGGTCTCGTCTGTTTACAGAAATAGTCTTGTACTAAATTATATTTTGAAACATGTTTAATAAACAGTATAATACGTTCCAAAAGGTTTAGTCTAATAGTTCGTATGTTATCCTTAGGAAAACCATTCGAATAATGTTAACGTACGTTCTGAAATCCGTTGATAAACAGTATTTGATTAAGAAAAACTGTTCAAATAAAAATATAAGTTCTTCACAAAATCAGTTCGTTGTACAATAAGCATATTCTGAAAACCATTTAATATTCGGTGTTTATATTTCAGAAAGCTATTTTATGTTTCAAAGCACTTTCACCGTTCAGTCTATTTAGTCATGATCTGTTTCTGGGATAAAAGTCTCCCAACCATTTTTGTTGGCCAGAGCGGTCAGTGCTGTGGCCATGGTTTGTCTAGTCCGATGTCACGTCTGTGCCGTTCAAATATGTTCAATTGGGTAAATAATAGTTATTCACAAATTATAGTTGTGAAAATAATCACAAAAGTTCTTAGTTCCGTCAATAATAAATAGGTGACTTCATAATTTAGTCACGATATGTTGGACTGCCCTGTCAGTATATGCAACTATAAACATGTACAATCGTAAATTACAA
>WOUH02000007.1:5380314-5396504 GCA_009936405.2 Stevia rebaudiana
AAACACTGTTCATTAAAGTAAATTGGAGAGAGAAAAAGTAGTGAAAAAGGTAAAAAATATTATTATTTAATTGAATAGGAGGGAGAAAAAACAGTAAAAAGGTAAAAAGTATTAGTGACTCTTGTCTTACCTAGCTCTTGTCTTAGTGACTCTTCCTCTTTTCTAGGTTTTTCCGAGTGTGATGTATGTACACATATGTAAATCATACTATATACGCACATGTAATATACAAGTTACATATATTTTTTTAATTTTTTTTCACATCTTTAACCTTATAACTAAAATTTATAAAAAAAAAATATTGAATGATAAAAAAATAAAAATAGAAAGGGTAACTCAACTTCTCAGCTAGAGGGGGGTTCGATAAATGTGTAGTGGAAAGGGATGCTAGTCGGCTCGGAGAAGTATCAAAAAGATCAAGAGTGATTCCTCATCTATCCTGTCCGAGTTTCCGATTCTTGCCACCATGGTCTATGATTTACTAACCTCCCAAGCTTCTACGGTAGCTTTAGAATCCACATTTTCTCTTAGTGACAGGGTATTATCGTTGCGGAGAACAACACTCACTCCATAGGCGGTAGAGATGTGCATCTACTTAAAGGATCACTTGGACGTAATCAATCGTATTCAAGATGCTACGTCACTTGAAGATGATCTAGAACTTGAACGTAAAGTGCCAGATGAGGACGTCTAGGAAGGCCTATCTATCGGATTTTCCGATGAAGAAATGAACGAGTCCTCAAACCCTTCGCAACATTAAGGCGACTTGACGTCTTGTCGAGATCACAACATCATGAAAACGTTTATTTTTTAAAATTAATGATATTGTTTGCATTTTAATGTATGTTTTTTCTATGTAAGGTATTCAAGATAAATAAAGGTGGATTTTTTTGTTATTTGTTACGATCTAACCGTTTGAAAAAACAAGGTAGAACCGGTTTAAGGGGAGGAATCTGTTCCGGTTTGGAACCAAACCGGGTAGACCAGGTAGGGGTTTTCATATTGTGAAACCGGTTCCGATTTGAAACCGGTTTGGCTTAAGAACCGGTTGAAATCGAACCGTGTAAGTTAGAAACCAGTTTGGAACCGGTTCCAGTTCCAAAAAGGCCAGTTTGATCATGTCTACTCTATATAAAAGTTTTGGTTTTTATAAACATTTTAAATTCAATATCTTTATAAAAGTTTTGGTTTTTATAAACATTTTAAATTTTATAAGATACTCGGTGCGTTAAAGTGTTAAACACATAAACATATTTCTAAGAATTTTATTTTACAGACATCATTTGAGTTTGTAAGACTTTATTTTATAAACACTTTATCTTTTGCGAACTTTATTTTAATTTAAAATAAAAATAATAAATAATAATAATTTAAAAGACTACTTTATTAATAGCCTTCGTTTAAAATTTATACATAATCACGTAGGGGCTGTTTGGCAACTTCTGAATGGGTAAGTTCTGAACCAGTAAGAGGTGTTAATCATTAGATGATGAATCAGTAAGAGGTCGGAACCATTAATAGCCAATATAATGTTTAACAATTTAGAGGCAAATGTTTTACCAATTCAGATAAGAGGTCTTAATCATTCAGACTCAGTATAATGCTTAACCATCTAGAGGCAAATGTATGAATCATTCAAACATTTGCTCGCGAAACAAACAGTCTGAACCATTAAGTGTTGAACCAGTAAGAGGTCTGAATCATTAAGAGTCTGTTAAAAGGTAAACAAATAGCCCCTTACTCTCTATCACTTTATATTACATATTTTTTTAACATGGCTTTGTCTAAGATTGAACATCATGATTGATTAATTGTTGACTGTTCAGAAACTTATATCTCAGACAGTTGGAATTTGGAAACTGGATCCCCTGTCGTAATTTTATTATTTGATTATGTGAACAAATTAAAATGGTTACTAAAACGTACCTTCCAAAAATAGAAAGTGACCACCCCTATTTAGGTCGAAACAGTTGGATATGAATTATTCGTCACAAGTTGATTTATTTTATTAATTTGTAGGTCGACAACTTGCACCACCAAGTTGATGTATTTTATATGTTGGTAGATAATGTAGCTTCAACTTTCAGGTACCGCTTAACCATCGTTTTGAAGATCACGTTGTTACAAAAAACAAAAGTAATTTCTAATCGAAGAACGATATCAAGTATTATTATTGAATCAAACTTGAATCGAAAACCATAGAGAACAAATCGAATTGAAAATTAGATGACTAGTTTTTCAAATTTATACATTTAGTCCCTGGAATTTAGGAATTGATACGTTTGCCGGCTAAACTTTCAACTTTCATAAAAGACTATACAACACTTGGACTTATCTTGAATTGTCCGTGTAGACTATTAATTGGTTACTTTATTTCTTACTTTTATGGATGAGTTCTATGACACCACTGCCAATTCTATCTACAATAATCTTTTTAGATCAGATTGGACTAGGAAACACGATCGTCTTATCAGTCAACTAACACGACCAAACTAACTAATTACAAGAATTCAACACAATTTAACAAAATATATATACAATTTTTGTGTAGATTTGTAATCTAATAAAATATGCATGCCCTAAAATATGCATGCCCATTGCAGTATAGACATGGCATTCATGATTGCGCTCACAAAAGTTATAGTGGTTTCAAATCACTAAAATAACATAATTAATAGCAATTATAGTTTAAGTTGTTCAAAATAGTATAAGATAAAATAAGTTATACACATTCAAATAAATAAAATATTAAAACTCAAGTAATACATGAACATGTAAATTAGATTTTAGAAAGAAAACTGAGACAAAATAATGAAAATTGGCTCACCCCTAACCAACTTGGACAAATGTACATGGGTTCTAGCAGCGGTGATCAAATTTGGATTTCTAAAACAGCTATCCAAATAATTATAAAATAAACTTATCTGAAAAAAGGTTGTTTTAAATCATGAAAACATCTAAAAAGTTTAAGAAAGAGTTAGTAGATATCTATATATAATTATATAAATATATGATTTTTTAAATCATAAAAACAATAAACAATATATATATAAATATATCACCAATGATTTCTAGCTCAAGTGGTTAGGAGAAGGTGTGGACTTGGGCTCTCCTTTGTGAGGTCTCAGGTTCAAATCTTGTCCAGAGCATGCTCTGGGCAATTTCCTGTGATGAGGAGAAAGTGCACCTCGGATAGAGGTCACCGGTTCAAACCTGAGGAGAGGAGAGGGTTTACGGATTCCATCTGGTTCCCGCTTATCTGGGGGGTACGGTCTCACGGAGGTCAAGGAATTGACCTTGGCTACATCGCCCGGTTTCCGATGGCTAGCACGCGAGATCCTTTGCTGTTCAAAAAGATAAAAAAATTTCAATGATTTTTAACCTTTATATATTAGAAAAAGTACAATAATGACCCTACAATAGTTATTTCCAGGCCAACCCATGTTACGCTTTTAATACCATGTTCGTTTATCAATCTTGACTCCACTAATAACGTAGGACCCAAAGACACTCCGGCAAGAAACTATTTTAATGGTATGTTTAATCCTGTATAATTATACCGATACAACTTTTTTTAACAGCAATTTTTTACATTTATGTTATTTAAAAAGTTTGATTTAATTTTGGTAATTAATATTATTCATATTTTCAAAATCAAATGTTCAATAACAAAAAAATTTAACGTCTACTATACTTTAATTAAATATTAGGCGCTAAATTTTTAACACTTATGATAGCACTCGCAAAGGCTGTCCTCGGTAGTTTACCTAAACTATTTCTTGTCTGTCTTCAAAGCTCCGGTCAGACACTACGGGTGTTCAAATTAATCGAAACTCGAAAAAATCCGATGTTCGAATCGTATCCGAAAACCGAAAAACCGATTCGAAATGAGATTCGGATCAGATAATACGATTTTAGATTCGAATCGAATCGGATTAGTAGAAATTACTTTTTTCGGATCGGATATTCGAATTCAATCCGAATAAACCCAGTTTATTCGGGTTGTTCGAGTTTTTCGGATACAAATTTTTAGGTTTTTCAGTTTATTCGGATCGGATTATACGATTTCAGATTCGGATTCGGACTTGAATCTTTCAAATTCGAATAATCCGATTCGAATAACTCGAAATCCGACTAGATGAACACCCCTAATAAACACTCTTGAAGGGATCAGAAGAAGCTTCATTTGCCAAACAAAAATCAATAACAATGAATTTATTATAGGAAAAGTGGAAAATGGAGATTTAATAGATTTATGGGCTGATAAGTGGATTTTGGATGGTTGTTGGCCCCAGCGGTGTACTTGTTAACAAAAAAAAAAGCTAAAGTGAGTGATTGTTTCGTCAAAACTGGAAATGCGATGGAAAGGAAATGGGAGTGGAGAAAATCCGAACACGGCAGTCAAATGGGCTCAGTTAGGAGGTATTTTGGCGGCAATAAACAAAGTTGAATTTGATTATAAGAAGGACGAAAGGAGATGGTAAAATGAAGGATTCAAGGCGGCAAATTTCAGAGAATTCTTGTAGAAAAACTAATGGGATTGTCTTTGATATGGGACGCTTCAACTAGATAAAGTGGGTCCATCAGAAAGTTAACAAGTTTGTTTGACGGGCTATCCAAAATGTGTTCCCTTATAAGGTTGCTATTATGGGCATGGGGTTTTTACTGATAATTGATTTGGAAACTGGAGACCATATTTTTATGCAGTTGCATGGTTGCTAAATCCATCAGGTGGCAGGTTTTTGTTTGGCTAAAAATTCTAGTGTTGACTACCCCCGGTTCGTATAAGGATATTTTGGAGCATAGTGATAAGCATACCGGTTCATACAAACGGAAAAAGATGATCAAGGCTGTGGTGTACGATAAGGAGGATTTTGAAGGCGAGAAACGAGAAAGAGTTTAATAACAACAACGTAAGGTTAGAGACGACGATCCATAATATTAAAAAAAGATTCGTTTTTATGGATTCAGAACAGGTCTAAATTTAAGTCTCTAAATCAATATTAGGGATGTAATCACACATCATTAGCATCTTTTGGTTTCTTTGTTTTCTTTTCATGTTTTTGTTGTTTTTGTTTGGGATTTTCATCTTTTGTTAGACCCCTTGTGTTTTATATATCTCTTTATAGTTTAGCTCTTAAAAAAAATTAATTACTCTAATCTAAATGATATCTCAAATGAAACTAGACCCATTATCACTTGAGTGAAGGGCATAGCATTTAACACTAGACTAAGCTTGAATATATGTTCAAATTATTTTATACGTATGTCATGTTCTATGCATATGATGAATCACAATTCATTGAACTTTATGATCATATGAAAAATGTATTGTTAATATTTAACGTAGAGTAGTGTTTTTAGCTTTTCATTGAACTATATGATCATAAGATAAAATTTGATTTGTAATTACGAACTATTGTAGATATGGAAATTTATCAATCAAGGTTAACTTTTAAATACATTAGTATACATCAGTTGAGATGTTCAAAAAGTTCGATTCATAAAACTTGATCAACGTTCCTACTAAAGTTGCTCGAAAAAGCTGGCTCGAACTCCACAAGTATGGTTGTTTTGGTTTCTAAACGTGCAACAAGCCATAGCAAGCTTGGTCATCGCTTGCTCAGCTGATAGTTGCTCGTTTGGCTTGCTCGGTTTGTCTCACTTATCTTTATATATCTCAAGTTATATCTCACTCATTGCCGTTGAATAGAAGACTAAGTATACTGAGCTAAAAGGCGCCCAGTTTTACACCGATCTTAGTTCAACCACTAACATTTGGCTCGGTTTTGCAAATCCGAGCCAATTCAACTCATGGGGTTTGTAAACGAGCATAGAGAACAAGCAGTTCCTTGCTCGGTTCAGATTTGCTTATGAACATCGTCTTCGGTTTAATAATAATTTTCTCGGTTACCATAAATTATGGGTGATAGATTAAAGCATAAAGTAACTATAAAAATTGAATATAAGAAATGTTTTTACAGTGAAGTAACCAATATTATTTCGTAGTTTAAAAGATGATAACCATGGTTCTCGTTAGTGAGGGCTAAAAATGATTCGGTTAAAAAAACTGAGCTAAAATCATTTCTACTTCTTTCTATCAAAAGAAAATCTGGATATAGCTAAGGTCAATTCTTCGATCTCCGTGAAGGCTGTACCTTCATATAAACGAGAACCAGATGAAATCTATAAACCTTCTCCTCTTATCACGTTCGATCAATGATCTCTATCTAACATACACTTTTTCCCATCACATTAATACTCAAAGGATAATTGCTCTGTGTTAGAGTCAAACATAAGACCTAACAAAGAAAGAGCCTATAAGTTAACACATTTCACTTGAACTAGAAATTATTGATCTATTTCTTAATAAATAAATAAATAAGATTGTAGTAAACGAATGTAGTTTGAATTTCAACACCAAATTCATCAATTCATGAGAGGAAGGCAAGAAGGAAATATTCCCTCAGATAAAGTACTTCACGCTTTTCTAAAGAAAATTCACATTTACTTTTCACCAACAATGCGAGTAACCAATTCAATTTTTCATCTAAACTTAACCCCTACCAAACTAGAATCCTTGAATTCTCTTTGGGTCTATTATTGTTAATAGATGGGACCAACAAGGCAACAAGACCCTTTTGGAGATTTGTTTTGTATCTTTACTCTTTAGGTGTTTAATGATTAATATAAGGGTTTTGGAGCGCTTTTGTTAGAACCTGGTTTTCAAGGTAGTAGCAACAAATGACAAATCAAAACTTTTTCTTTTTTTTTTCGCAAAGCTAGTGCAACTTTCAGCTTTGTCTTTCAGAAGTCCTAAAATGGGTGAAAATTACCTAGAAAAAACTAATTTTAATGAAAACACTCTTATTTTTCTAAAACAAAAGTTGATGAATTAAAAAGAAATAATCAATCATTGTCACTCAAGCCCCCACTCATCTGGTTATCTCCACCCTTCAACTCACACATTTTATTCTCTGCTGCGTGACACACTCACTCAAACCCCCACTCACCTAGCCGCATCGCGTAGTCTGAAATAACTGAAATTTCCACAAAAGAACTTAAAGATGATCTTCATTCTGAATTTTACAGTTAATTTCGAAATTCAATTAACGAATCAGTTGCATTTAATAAGTTTTTGGATCTAAAAAAATCGTCATAATTTCTACGGCTCATTTTGACTGCCACAAAAACTCGTGGTAACTGTTGAAACCCATACAATGTCCGCGTGAAATTAATGCATTACTCTACCTTCCCAACTGTAACACATCATAAATACAAAAAAGTTGTCGTCTTCTTCATTTCTCCACCATAAAACACACACACACACACAACACTAGTTTTTTTGTATATATATACACACACAACGATCTTGACATTAAATATTATCACTCACTTCATCTTTTCTCGTCACCTTTTGGCTCTTAATAATACCTCTTACTTTTGCATTCACTTTTCCTGCATTAATAGAAATGGCAAGTGAGCAAAAAAGATGGTTGATTATGCATGTAATAGCCATAATCTTAGCGTTAAACAAAGTTTGTTACGAGGTTAATGCTGTCCCTCAAGTTCCATGTTACTTCATTTTTGGTGATTCGTTGGTTGATAACGGGAATAATAATGGTATCGCGTCGTTAGCTCGAGCCAATTACTTGCCATATGGTATTGATTTCCCTGACGGCCCGACCGGAAGGTTTAGCAACGGCAAAACGGTTGTGGATACTGTTGGTAAGCTTAGTTGCTGAAAGGTTTTTTTTCTCTTTTAGTTTTTGGTAGGTTAAGCTGGTGGGTGTGTGGGTAGGTGCACATGAAAATATTTACTTTTAACTTCATATTAATTTCTTATGCATCTTAGTACTCATGCACGTATAATTAGCTTTAATATTATCACGAGGTTGGTATATAAATCTTAAATGGTTTCAATCGGTATAGTAACATTGGGAACATGGTAATTAATGTTCAGTGCATGGTTGGCCAAATCTAATATCTACCTGAAAATTATTTTTATTTAAAATCATTTTTTCTCACGTGTATCTCTTACTTTTGCGGCCTGTAATCAAGGTCGACTACTCAAACTTTTTGAAAATCCACGACGACGCCAGATGCGCAGGAACCACATGAAATGGGTAAATTAACCTTAGCCTCGCATTGGAATCAAACTCGGGTTAAATCCAGAGCCGATCCATCACCTGATGTCTTTCAAACCGCCAACAAATGGATTCGAACCCCCCGACCTCCACAATGGAAGCTGAGAGCTCGAACCGTTCGGCTAAGTTTTTTAAGCTTTTTAATCATTAAAAGAGTATAAAACACAACTATTTGTGAAACACTTTCACGACTTAATTTTTTATTTTATTGATTTGAAAAACTTACAAACCATAAAGACACAACCCTTTATTTATAACTGACAAAACTTAATCGTAAGTAATATCTACCCCTAGAATAAATTTAACAATCCTATCCTAATTTGAATAAACCTACAAATTAATAAAGACACTTAAATAAAACAACCTATGGACTATCATATATTTACAAGTTTAGTCCAACAATCACCCCCTAAACTTGTAATCATCCCATAATTCCGATGTGTTCCAAGAAGATCTTGAATACCGCGTAACACTTGTAATACTTCAATCCTGATCATTGGTGTTATGACTGATACCACCGTCAGTTCTAGCCATCCAAATTCTCCCGTCCTGAAACTACCTCGATCCTTGATTGTATTGTTTTGACTTCCTTTAATAACTCGAACTTTCCTGTGACCCTGTCCCTTATTCGGACCACTACATCCTGGCAACAATTATGGTCATCTTATCGAGTTGTATTTCTTGATCTTCACTCGTTCCAACCTGGACTTGACACACCACGCCTTGGTATTATTCAAAAGTCGCCATTACTAGATGTTTTCATTTCCTTTAAACGTAGCGCATGTAATACCCATTCTGTCACCAGCTACCACATTTTTGCTTCACTTGAAGACATCTTTTTCTTTCCAGCTTCAAACCTTCTTGACCAATCTTGATATCCTTCTTCTCAAGTCCTATAACTACACTGTTCTTGACCACTGATCAAAGAAAAGCAAGCCTACCGCCCCTACGGCTTTCTTTTCCTAGCTAGGCAAGACAAGACTGAAAGCCGCTTGCTTTAATGAATCTTTTCCTGTCCGCCCACAACAAATCTAATCTTCAATAGAACAACCTACACTGTTAATCTGTTCTTAGTGACGGGATATACGAGGTTAATAATCAAACAAAAATTAATGTTGATTCTCGTGAACCTAAAAAATTGATCTTATTTTCCTATTTCAAAACCAATTTATTCCAAGTTTCTTTACACCCACCAATGACCAAATGTTTTAATGGTATGGTGTTTACCCCTCACAAAAGTAGTAATAATTTAAATTCTTGGAAGTATAAGATTGAGTGATTTTTGTAAAATAAAATTTGGTGTTAAAAAAAAACTGCTTAATTCCTTTTTTCTTGAACAACTAAAACAGGATGCCGCTTTTTGTTTGACTTTTCTTCCGATTGTTGCCGTAGGTCTCCTGTTTTCCACATATTTACTAATTAACACCTACGAACAGTTTCGTTTGACCCAGAAAAAGTTATTTTATTTTTTATATGTTAATATAGTAAAGTTACATTTTTAATTTTATTATAAGTTAAAAAATTTCATTTAATTAAACTACAAATCTTATATAGACATGACATAAAACAATATCTAAAAAGATATAAGAATGATTAATCACCCCATGAGCACGTATGCCAAATTAATGGTAAATGTAATTAGCTTTTACACCAACACAATCTTTTGTTAAATGTCTAGAGGTTCTTCTTTTGTGAAAGCATACTACTCCTTATGACCAAACCCAAACACGTAAATTTTATGATCGGATATGTTATCTTTAAATATAAATTTGAAAGATCATGCTTTAAGATGTTGTGAAAACAAAAATAGAAAAATAAAAAATAACAATAACCTTATCATGTGAATCTCACTTGTAATATGAAAGATTTACGATACTCAACCAATCACTGCATGTTGATAACCTAGTTTATATTAAAATATTATATTATTTATATATATAAAGGAGGGGTGTGTAAAAGTCTGAAATGCCCCTAAACCGGCCTTCTCATCCATTCGTTTTATCTGTATTATTATATAATGTATCATGTGGTTGGGGTAGAGTTAATGAGTTAAGTCACTTTTACATCCCATTCTTTAAACATATTGCGATTGGATTTGGTTTAATTTAGAAAGTGATTAAAAATGGTTGTGAGTAAATGAGAGAGAAAATCTGATAGTGGTTGTGAGAGAAATTTGTAAATTTGAGAAGAAAATTTAAGGTGTAAGGATTCCTTATTTATTTTTTAATATTTTTTAATAGTGGTTGTGAGTGGATGAGAGAGAAAAGGTAATGATAAAGATATAAAAAAGTATTATTTAATTGAAAAAGGTAATGATTTTTAGTGAATTATAAGGAGTATGGATGGAATGCTCTAATTATGTAGGGTTAGTATAAATTCCTAATCCAATATATATATATATATGAATATGGAATCATGTTTAATCAAAATGATCATATAAATATTAATTACTAAGCCAGAATTTCTCTCACATGCAGCTGAGCTTCTAGGCTTCGATGCTTATATCCCACCCTACGCAGATGCTGCGGGTCGCGACATACTTAACGGTGTGAATTATGCCTCCGCAGCAGCAGGAATCCGAGACGAAACTGGACAACAATTGGTACACATTCTTCAAAATTATACAAATGTCTTTTTGAAATAGTATCAACTGTTTATTTTCTTTAAGTACCTAAACAGTATTAATTCATGCAACTTGCATGATACAAGATGCAATTGAAGTTCCCAAAAGATGAAGAAGTCTAGAACTCACAACATCTTTCATATGCTTTTTGATTTAATTTTGTAGGGTGCGCGAATTAGCTTTGGCGGGCAGGTTGATAATTACAAAAATACAGTGTCACAAGTTGTTGATATACTTGGAGATGAAGATTCAGCAGCGAATTATCTAAGACAATGTATATACTCAGTCGGATTGGGAAGCAATGATTACCTTAACAACTATTTCATGCCCAATTACTACCAAACAAGCAGTCGATATACACCAGAGGAGTATGCTTCTGTTCTAATTGAACAATATTCTGGACTAATACGAGTAAGTAGTACATTTTATGTAAAGTAACATGTATATATATATATGCAAGGTTGCAAAGTCTTAAGCGTCACCTGGTCAGTCGACTAAGACTATGCGTAGTGGAGAGGGGGTGGTGGGGTGCGAGTGATGACGCATCAGTGCCACGCATGAGAGAGAGTGAGTGATGGAAAATGGGTGTAATAGGTGAGACAGGGCCGTCTCCGAGGATTCAGGTGTCATGTGCGGGTCCAAAAAAGGGCCCCTATATGTAATTTTATTTTTCAAAATTTAACGATAAATGAGATTAAATAAGTTAATATACAATACAAAACAAGAATATTGTAGCAAAATGATGTCTTTCATATAACTAAATGAATCGTGACACTCTCCGAGCATTCTTTGAAACAAAGTTGTTGATCAAATCTTCATAATCCATATTCGCTAATAGTTCATTTTCAATAGTTATTATTGCCAATCCATTAAGTATTTCTTGGGACATTGTCGATTGTAATTAACAACTGTTTTGGGCTTTATTCAATTGTTTTATAAATTGAATTGGATATTTATCTTATTGGGTTATAAATGGATCAAAACTAAACAATAAATTTGGGCTTTTATCTATATATGGTTTTATTATAATTTTGTTTCATAATATATTTATATAATTACTTATATAAAATATATACATAAAAATGTAAAAATTTCGGGCCCCTAAAAAAACGGGCCCTGTGCGGTCGCACCTCCTGCACCCTATAAAAGCCCCCCTTGGGTGAGTGATGGTGAGAATGATGGGTAAAAGATAGGAGAGTCAGGTGGTATATTTTTATTGGTTGAAAATTTAAAAAAAAAAAAAAAAAAAACTCTCCCTCTCCCCCACACTGTGCCTGCCATCACGCCTACCCAACCCACGCCTCCCTATTTTGGTGTGCATGGGCGCTAAAGCCCTTTCTTCTCCTTCTCCACGACCCAATATTACTGATAGTATAAGAAATTAGGATTACTTGAGGAGTACTCGGAAATGATAATTACAATGAACCTTTTTTTCCATAAATTATATCTATGTCAAATATAATAACTTTAGTAATATTTAACAAAAAAAATTGTTCAAATAGATAATTGCATCAAACTATTTCAACTATAACCATAATCAATTAAAAAGAAGAATGCACCACAATACCATATACCTTGTACCTTCTCGAAGTGATAACTTTGGCCTAATCATTGGATATCCCCGGAGTAGCATAAAATCGCCTCCAAACACCTCTTTGGAACGAGTACTCGACGAATCAAGGCCTTGAAGGCTGAAGGCCCGACTTTTGCAACATTGTATATATATACTATATGTGTATACATTACGCGGTTTAAATAAATAAGGATTAAACGGTATAGAAGTAAAATAAAATATAAAGGATTAAATTGGTACATGAAATATTATATGAATGGTGAAATAAAAAAGTGGGAAAAAGAAACGTTAAACTTACAGATTTGTGACACAAGACTATCAGGTTTAGATATGGATGTGAAAGTTATTTATTTATCAGGTTTAGATGTCGATGTGTTAATGATACTAGAAACCTTAAATTTGGGTTTTCAGGACCTGTATGGCTATGGAGCAAGGAAAGTTGTGTTAAATGGCATAGGACAGATAGGGTGTAGTCCAAATGCATTGGCACAAAACAGTGAAGATGGATCTACTTGTGTCGAAAAAATCAACTCCGCTAATCAAATATTCAACAACTTGCTACGATCTCTTGTTGACAACTTCAACCGCGATCTACCAGATGCAAAATTCATCTATATTAACAATTATGACATTTTTCAAGACTTGATCAATAACCCTCGATCTTACGGTTTGTGATCTTAAATCAGTAGCATTTGGTTGCTTGCTAGATTAAATATATTATGACTATTCAAGGGTTCATATATATTATCTAAGAAACTTTTGTTTTGTTTTGATTGAAATATATAGGTTTCACTGTGACAAATGCGGGATGTTGTGGAGTTGGAAAGAACAATGGGCAAATCACTTGTCTACCTGGTCAAACTCCTTGTCAAAATAGAAACGAGCATCTCTTTTGGGATGCTTTTCATCCTAGCGAAGCTGCAAATGTGATCGTTGGTAGGAGATCTTACAGTGCGCAATCACCCTCTGATGCTTATCCAATGGATATCCGTCAATTGGCTCAGCTTTAAACGTACTAAGAATGATTTGTCATATTTGTACTACTTTGTATCCTATTAACTTTGTAGTTGTGTATTATATTTATGTGTAATGTGATTGTTTAAATATATGGACTCATAATATTTTGGTAGCCAATACCTTGTTCATAAATATAGGATTTACTACTATGAGGATCTGGATCTAGGGTGTTACGATCCGATCCCTACACGATGATAAAAAAAATGGTCAAAGGACCTTAATTTTAAAATTTTCAATCATAAACTATTAACCTTCTAAAACTTTAAATAAGTCGAATGATCATTTAAAAAGTTAAAAAAATACATTTGAAAACGTCAAATAGTTGTTTGCAAGAAGAGAAATAGTTGTTAAAAAGTCAAAAGTGTTAAATCATTAGAAGAATGGATGTACACCAAATTTCAACAACACAGTATTAGATAGTCATATTTTTACACTTAACATTAAATGCATAATATTTTCTTGTCTCCTAAATAGTACATTTGTGTAGTATAAATATCACATTAATGTAAAAAGAAACATGTACGTATTGCATGCTTTTCATAACATATATGATCTTTCTCATCTTCTCAATCTTTTCATCTTCTCTCTAAAGAGTTACAATATATTTATAATCATCTCTAAAATGCTCTCTATAAGTTACTAAGTGGTGATAATTAAAGTTAAATCATAACACGTTATTAGCACGATTAGTTCTCTTATCATAATCAAGAGATAATTAGAGCAAAAGATCATCCATCAAGGTAAAAACCAAAATGAGCAACATTGTAAAGCTTGAGTTCCCAGCCTTAAAGATAAGTGGGAAAAACTACATGACATGGACGGCACATGTAAAAAGGCATTTGAAATCATTGGGTGTCTTAGAAACATTAAACGTTGAGAACAATTGTTCTGATCAGGAAAAGGCAAAAGCCGATGTATTTCTTCATAAACATATTGATGAAATGCTACAATTTGAATACTCAAATTGTGATGATCCGTCCACATTGTGGAACGATTTAAAAGATAGATTTAATAATCAAAGGGCAGTTTTACTCCCTGCTGCCAGAGATGAATGGTCCAATCTCAGGCTACAAGATTTTAAAAAGGTGAACGATTATACATCTGCCTTATTCAGAATATGCTCAACACTTCGATTTTGTGGGCAAAATGTTACCGATGAAGATATGTTGGAAAAAACCTTTTCCACATTTCATCCATCGAATGTGGGTTTAAAAGAAATCCTGGTTTAAACTCACTCCTTCTTGTTGCCGAGAAAAATAATGAATTTTTGATGAAAAACCATCATGCACGCCCCACAGGGTCACTACCGCTACCAGAAGCAAATGTTGTAACCAGTGATAATAATTAAAGCTTTGACCGTAAAAGCGAACGTGGACGAGGTCGTGGCCATAGCCATTTTAATAAGAACTGTCCTAACCATTCTTTTAAATGGAACAATAGCGATCGTGGTCGTGGACGTGGTTATGGTCGAGGCCAGAGAGCTGATAATTGCCACGCTTCACAAAATGGCAATCAAAACCAACAAACTAAATCTAAAAATGAAGTTGGTACGTCTCACAACCATGACAACTCATGCTTCAGATGTGGAAGAAAAAATCATTGGTCAAAAACTTGTTGCACGGCACCTCACCTATGTGAGTTATATCAAGCATCTTTAAATGGCAAAGAGAAAGAAGTTAATCATGTGGATAATTTCGATAATGACACTACTGAGCTCAATAACTCAGATTTCTTGCCTGACTTAGAACTTTGAAAGAAACATGCCTTGGAACGTTGAAAGAAACGATACTTTATCTTAATATGCCTATGGAATAATTACGTATTTTCTTTTTATCAAAATCATGCTTAAGTATGTATAATTATTTTCTTTCTTTTCCATGTGTTTTATCTATAAAATGAAGTTTATGTAAGAAATTTCGTAATGATTTATTCTTTGTTTGAAGATCAAAATGAATCTTAATGAAGCACAAGATCAAACAAATGATGGTGATATGTGTATAGCGGATAGTGGTGCCACACACTCTATTCTTAAATCTAAAAAATACTTTTACACATTCAAACCAACGAAAGGAACAATCGATACAATATCTGGTCCAACGGACTTGATAGAAGGAGTGGGAAAAGCTAATTTGATATTACCAAATGGTACAAAACTCTTGATAGAGAATGCTTTATATTCCCCAAAATCAACAAGAAACTTGTTGAGTTTCAAAAACATATATCATAATGGATATGACACCAAGTCAACGACTGTTGAAAACGATAAATATTTGTATATCATGAGCAAAGATCAAATATTAGAAAAACTGCCAATGCTCAATTCTGGTTTACATTATACACATATTAATGTGCCTCAAGCACATATGGCAGTGAAAGAAAAATATTTTGATCCTAGTATATATAACTTATGGCATGACAGACTTGGTCATCCAGGATCTACAATGATGAAAAGGATAGTCGAAAATGCACATGGACATCCATTGAAAGATCAAAAGATCTCACAAATAGACAAAATACCATTATGCGTATCTTGCTCTCTTGGAAAATTAATTACAAGGCCTTCACAATTAAAAGTTGAAAATGAAACACCTATATTTCTTGAAAGAATTCAAGGTGATATATGTGGACCAATTCATCCACCATGTGGGCCGTTTAGATACTTCATGGTCCTGATAGACGCATCAAGCAGATGGTCTCATGTTTCTTTATTATCAACTCGAAATGTAGCATTTGCTAAATTTCTTGCTCAAATAATAAAATTACGAGCACATTTTCCTGATTATACTGTTAAAAGAGTGAGACTTGATAATGCGGGTGAATTTACATCACA
>WOUH02000007.1:5411371-5431464 GCA_009936405.2 Stevia rebaudiana
TTTAAAAGGTTTTTAAAAAAAAAAACGTTTTTTTTTTTTTTTTTAAAAGGCAACGGTCGAATGGCAATGGGCCCCACATGCAACAGCCTCCACGCCCATGGATTTCTCCACGCCTTCGCCCACAACGCCCCGCCCGTAGCGGTGTTCGGCGGCGTCGACGCCCCACGACGCCCCCCACGCAGCCCATAACGCATAGTCTAACAAGTAAAAGTTACTGTTCACTACAACTTAGTTTTAGTATATAGAGTAATTATGAGTAATTGAGTATAATTTGATTTATGAAAAAAACAGTTTTCTTTTATTAATTACTAGATGAGATACCCGTGTACTACACAGCGTACAAAAATAACATATTGAGATTGAAGCAATTAGTTTATATTTTGGTGAATAGTGGACATTTAATTAAAAGAATAGTTTATATACATATTTTTACGTTTATTCATTAAGAAGGTGATGTGAGTAACTATTTGTATATTTGCCACTCAGGACGGTAAATTTGTTTTCATTTCTTTCATGTTTATTAAAATGTATGAAAAAACATTATTCATTGTAAATAAAAAAAAAAGAACGACGTAAACGAAACAAAAAATATATAAGAAAAAGAAAATTCATCCAATTATAAAAGAAAATAAAAGGCGACTACAAAGTTTTAAAATACTCCTTTGATTGTTAACTTCCTGCACGTAGAAATAAGAAACATTCAATATATGTAGAACGAATTTAAAATTATATATAAAAAAAAATAATTGTAAGCATTTAAAATAGAAACAACATAATAATCACCTGAATTTGTCACAAATTTACGAATACCTACTTGTAGACAACATTTATAGTTTTATTGGTGCAATTCCTGTCTTTATATAATATTAGTAGTTTCAAACCATCCCTACTTTTCACTCTTGATAAAGCAGCATATAATTGACCATGTGTAAACACTGAATCTTTCAAATACAAACCAACCTTTGAAAGTGATTGTCCTTGACTTTTATTGATTGACATTGCAAAACATAATGATACAGGAAATTGCCTTCTTCTAAATTTAAAAGGAATTTTTTTATCAGAAGGTACCAAGCTTAATCGAGAGATGAAGGTTCGAACTCCGATATTGCTTCCTGAAATAACCTCTGCTTCAATGATACGTTTTCCAAGTTTTATTATCTGTAATCTAGTACCATTACATAACCCATTCTTGATATCAATATTTCTTAATAAAGTAATCTCCCATTTTGTTTAACATTAATCACTAAAATTTTAAATTTTTAGTTTTATATCATTCAAATTTTCAATAATCAATTATTTACCTATTACCTCAAATTGAGAGTGAATTACATGGCATGTTAACAGCTTCCAATAAAATTTACATACAAATGTTAACATTAACAGGATCCAATAAAATAACATCACACCAGACTGTATATATAGTCCTGCATAAACATGAAACTCCACTATAAACATGTTACATTAGGCAATTTTAAGACCATAATAAACTGTAGTTCTTGATTTCTAAATAATCACGAGTTTTTAAAATACTTTTACCTGTTATTGCCAAATATTAACATTAACATTAACATTACCTATTAGCTCAAAGAAAATTTACCTACAAATGTTAACATTAACAGGTTCATATAAAATAACATCACAACAGACTGTATATAGTATTTCATAAACATGAAACTCCACTATAAAAATGAAACATTAGACAACTTTAAGACCATAATGATGAAACATAATATAAAAAAACAGAACCAAAAAGGAATTCAAACACACTGTAGTTCTTGATTTCAAAATAATCACCAAGTTTTTAATTACTTGATGCAATTGAAAGAACCGAACTATATTCAAGTAACATGAACAATTATAGTGAGTTTTATAATCATAAATAAAATATATTATATAATTTTGGTTTATGGCAATTGTTTGACCGATGAATTATTTTGCGATGAAAATCAATAACATGTAAAAATAGAAATTAGGTTACACAGATGATGCAATTGAACACATTTATTTTAAAATTAGATTAGCAAAGAAATTGAATGCCCTTTTACCATGAGATTAATCATACTTTCAAGATAAACAAAACCTATCATTAACAAAAGATGTTAGATTCATATATGAAAGGAAATCGATGCTCACATAGTAAATTAGGGTAAAACATAAACTTACAGAAACATAATCGTATGAGATTGGCAAACAAAACGAACTTCATTTTCTATTTCGCTTCCATCTTCGGTAGCGATTAGGGCTTTTATTAGATAAAGAAACCGAACAAAAAAATCTATCAAATCTAATACACTAAGATTTACTACACCAATAATGTTTGACAATATTGTTAAGATCTGAGGATGAAACGATTGAACATTCATCGCAGAGAATACACAGGATGGAGTCATTAGGGTTTTCGAAATTTTCTCAGTAACTAAATACAATGCGCATAAATCAAACAGGAAAAAAAGGAACCCGCGTTCGGTTTGAGAAACCGGGTTTGGGCTGATGTAAACGGGTAAACGGATATTCTAATTGTTTAATGGTTTTATGGTTTTTTAGAATGAATATATGATTGCCAAGTGTCCCTTTTTTATATGAAACTCATTTTAGAGATGACAAGTGTCCAATGAAGTTAGCTCTTTATTAGTATATGTAGATATGTAGATGTATAAAACAAAAACACACTTGAGTTGAGAAAAACCCACAAAACCCATATAAAAATAATCATTATTTTTTTAAGGATAAGGTAGATTTTATATGTATTTTGTCACTTTTTTTTCAAAAAAAAGGGCCACTTTTTTTAAATATGCAAAAAAAAGATGTTTTCTAAATAAATAGTTTCAGGTGTTTTTTACATATGTAACATATGATTTTTCATATTAACAAACTGTTTACATATGTAACATATGATTTTTCATATTAACAAACATACATTTTTTTTTACCAAAAAATATAAAAAATAGTCATTGTTTTTAAATCTTTTTTTTTAACAAAAGTCATAAATTTAAATGTAAAATTTAGAAAATATTGTTTGCTACATACGTAAAATATGAGCTTACATAATTTGCATAAGTAAAATGAGTTTTTATATTATCCAATCCATATATCATGCTGATGGTTCGGTTTATTCGTATTAGTGAAAATAAAAATCGTAAACCAAACCAAAGTAAACTAGTCGACCAAAAGAATACATAAATCATAAATAGAACCATCAACTTTTGGAATCGGCCAAACCGACTAAATTTCTTTGGTTAGGTTTAGGCGGTTTGAACGGTTTATGAACAACCAACCTTTAATTCTATTATTATAAATCTATTTAGATCAATAAGTAAATATGATATTTTAAAATTTAAAAGTGTATTAAATTATGATTGTTTATGTTTGTAGGGGAAGGTTCATTGAAGAACCAAATATAAAAGGGAAAAGTGGAACACTTGTAAACCATTGATCTTTAGTACAAAAAAAAAACTAGTACAAAAAAAAATTTCCGTACAAAAAAATCTAGTCCAAAAAAAAATTAAATTACAAAAAAAATATATATTACAAAAAAAAATCTAATACAAAAAAAATCCAGTAAAAAAAAATACAGTACAAAAATAATCAACGACTCATAAGTGTTCACAGTTCCCTCTTTTTTTATGGTTTCTCAATTAACCTTTATGTATGTTTGTATACGAAGATATAACCTTTCACTATCAAATAAATAGATAATCCCTTCCAAAAAATTAATAAATATTATTTTTTAACACAAAATATAATGGAGAGAATAACCTTAACTCACTTTTTAAGAATAAACTAATTAGTAATTACTCATAATCTTACACTATTGTTCATAGTAAGATTCAAACTCTTAAACTCATGTAAATGAATTTAATATTTATATACATGAATATTAGGGTGAAGAGAGTACCCATCGGGTACTCTAATCGGCAAGTTTAATCCATCGGCAACACCACCGCCACTAGCATCGGGTAGTGATTTGATTGGGTTGGGCGGGTACTTTTTAGAGAGCCGGGTAGATGGTTCTGTGTTGAAAATTTGACCGTTGGGGAATAAAAAGTGAGAGGGAAGTTGGAGAGTACCATTGTCACTAATAGAGGGTATTTGGAATGGTAGTTGAAGCATTTGACGTGACATAATTTGATTGCGTAATTTGGGAGTGTAGTTATGTTTGGTAGGGTAGCACTCCCTCCACCCTTATTGAGCTAGAAGTCCTTTCGTATCTCATCAATTTAATAACTAAGTTTACTTTACAGCTTCATTATACTTGCTTTTTATTTTTAATTTGTAAAACCAATCAACTTATGATATTGCTACATTGTTATAAGTGTCTTATAGAGTTGTTATTATCAGAGCTGGTGACCTAATTGATTTTATTAATTGATTTTATTAATCTTTGTTATTATTTAGCTAATAAATTTATTTTGATGTAACTCGAAGTGACACGTGAACTTGAAAAACAAAAGTGACCACATAGTACATAGTAAAGTGTCATAGCTACTCCATTTAGGTAATTACATTTTGATGTTTATAAAATTTTCACAATTGTAAGAAAAACGTTAAAGCTTACTGTAATTGACAAAAGATATAAACAAATTAAATGAATTAATAATTTTAAAACTTCTTTCTGATTGTATATCTATAGAAAAACCAAGGGCATAGCTGTATCGGTTTACAAAGTCACACAAGAGAGATCACATATGACAATCTCACCCGAGAAAATAATATCAACTAGAGAAAGCTACCAACACAATGTCAAATTGTTATTCAGATAACAATCGGCTTTAATTCCGGATCTCAAATAATATAATAAATTAATAATGATGTATTTTTTTTGAACGGCAAACAAACTATTAATATTAAAACGAAACCAACAACATGCTAGCTCCAACCAAAGTACATACACGAAACTAAGCAAACAACAAACAATTATATATCAATACTAGAAAAACTAAAATCACGTCAATGATCCCATGTCATAGTATGTTTTTTGCACGATTTGTCACGCAAAGGAATCGAAGAATCTTGACTTCCTCCACCAATTTCTCCAACGACGTATGTTTTTTTTCAAAAATGCTCTCATTGCGTGCTTTCCAAATGCACCAAAGGGAGGTTAATAGCACGGTGTGAACCATCTTCTTCCATCTTTGCGAACCAAGAGTGATCCGCCGGATATCCACAATATCACGAATACTAAACACAAACAAAGGAGTAATACGACACCAACTAGAAACGATCTCCCATACCGATTGGGCCAAACCGTAAGAAATGAAAATGTGCTCGACAGACTCCATGTGTACCGCAAAAAACACATAAAATTGACTCCATTTGAATATTTCTAATGATCAATGTATCTTTTGTGGGCAATTTATCTAAATCAGCACGTCACGCTAGGAAATTATCCTTTTTGGGAACCCAATTATTCCAAAGGAAGGAAGGGGATGGAGCCTCAGGAGTTAGAATGCATAGCCACTTTAATACTTTTAACCGAGAAAATATTATGTTTACCAATCTGTCACTTCCAGATGTCTTTACCCAACTCAAGTTGAACCGTATATAAAAGATCGGTAAGAGCATTTAATTCCACATTATCAACAATTGAAAGGGAAGACATAGACCAATGAAACTACAATCTTAAATTGCCCTCACTCTCGTGCTTTATGCGATCTGCCAGCGAGCAACCCTTGAATGCTTCAATCAAGAAAAGGGCAGGAAAACGCTCGCGAAGAGGAACATGACCGATCCAAACATCCAGCCAAAACCTGATATTATCCCCGGTGTTCGGAACACCGATGATAGCCATACGGATATCAAAGGGCCACCGAGGATATTACGATTGGAAAGATAGGCAGATTGCTCTTCTGTGATTAAACTTCCCATAACACCCTATAGCCTGTTAGCTAGAACTTTAGACAAGATTTTACTAACATAGCCCAATAAACTTATGGGCCTATAATCGGTAAATTCAATGGGATTCTTGGATTTCGGGATTAAGACAATGAATGATGAGGAACAACCATTGCTAAGTTGACCCCGAAGATAGAGTTCATTGAAAAAACGGATGAAATCATGCTATAACCAATCCAAGTTCTCTTAAAGTAAATGGCAATTATCACCACATCTCGTGCGAACACACCCCAAATTTATGCGGGGTGCGAAACACAAACACCGGCATGGCGGCATATTTAGGTTGTAAACGAACCGAAAGAACACGGACGAGCCTTTGTTCATGTTCGTTAGTTAAACATTTAATTTGTTCACGAACGCTAATTGAATGAAAATTCTTGTTCATAAACATAAAAAGTTTTGGTCAACTTGAAATAATAATTATAACATAATAAGTTAAGATGATAAACTAAACATTAAAAATTTAAAGATTTAAACACATTTAATGAATGACATAAACAGTCGAAGGTAAACGAACACCTTACCGAACGTTCACGAACACAAATGAACGTGAGTGACCTCTATTCATGTTCGTTCGTTTATTAACTTAATGAACATAATTTCTTGTTCATGTTTGTTCCTTTATCAAACGAACGAACACATAAACTTTCCGCCGAAAGATTTACGAACTGTTCGTCGAACGTTCAGTTCATTTATGGCCATAAGCATATTACAAGAATGGGTTTAGCAATGTTATTGAATTCCTATGCACCGGCTTGTTCTTGGGTTAACGCTTTTATTTGTCACATTTATTATTAATAGTCTCCTTACACCCGTAATTAACTAACATATCATTTTTTGAACTTTTTAAGCAGCTCTATCCCTAAAGCCTCATTTTTTGAATAAAATATTATAGATAATATATGTATTGATACATTTCATTGAGTTATTTAACTATTAAGATTAATATTGTTGCATCAAAATAATACATCTAGGAGTAAACAAAGCACATGTGCAAACTCTGAGGGCTGAACTAGAAACCATAAAGATGAAGTAAAATGAGAAGGTAGACATGTTTCCAAGGAAGTTAAGTGGGGTGAGGGTTAAGTTCAAATTTCATCGTTTTGTTTTGAAGAATAGGACGATAGTAGGGAAGCTATTTAATTAAGCATCAAAGAAGTTTTTATCGTTTATAGTATTGGTTGAACGGTATTCAGATTTCAGACATCAATAAAATGCTATCTTAAGACGCAATAGGTTAAACGAAAGCATTTGTAAAACAGTTGAAGAGTTTTAAAGAACAAAAAGATACTAATCAATGTAAGTTGTTTTTGACAAGTTATAGTAGTTGTGAAGAAATCGAAGCCGTGGTAGTGGTTTTGGAAGAGGCTGTGGATGGGTCGTTGATCTAGAGATAATAGAGATGAGAGTAGCTTCACGTGTTTTGAATATGGAAAATTTGGTTACTTTGAATACGAGTCCACCAAGTAGAATGACAAGTATGAAAACAACACGAAGCAAGAATCTAACCCCACTTTGGTCAAAGGAGGGTGTCGTTAATATGATTAAAGATTATGAACTTAAAGGGGTGAATGACTAGTTCACATGTGATGTTGCTAGAGCTTATGTTTGATTATAAGTCATGAATACACTTAAGTTCACAAAAGTTTCTAGTAAATAAAGTATAAGCTTTTTGTTAATTAATTTATTTATTAAGAGTTTGAGTATTAAAATAGATTAGTTTATATTTTGAGTCTAATTTAAAGAAGGTTTTGAATTATCATTTAAGTGTTTGAGTCTAGTTTGGTTTGTTTAGAGTCAATCTAAAGAGCTTTAGGGTGCTGATTTTATTATTCAATCAATAAACATTCTAAGAGCTTTACGGAAATATTCTTTTTTCTGACATTTGTTGGCAATTTTGGTATTTCTATTCTTTTGTTTTTCGCAAGCCTCTAGCCCTCTAATCAAGAAAGAACATGGGCCAACAATATGAGGTCCCGAGCTTGGGCTTCTCTTTGGGAACGTTCTCTTCATATTAAATCTTTATATAGCACTAGAAATGTCATTTTCAAAATCTTTTTTCCTTTTCTAATATTTTCTACTAATAAAGATATTATCATTTTAATGTTTTGAAAGCAAAGTTTCTCTTATTACATTAAGGTAGCCTATAGGCGGGCAAGAAGTTGAGCCGCAACCCATATCAATATATCACGTATTATATTTCGTGTGATGACACATGGTAAGGTCTCATAGTTTAAGATATTGTTTTTGTATTTATGGTCCCGACGTGTAGATCGATTATAACTCTAATTTTGGTCATTTTCATTACTTTCGATAACCCCACGCCCACTGGACATAAATCCATTAGACATCCGGTTTCAAAGGTTGTGACACTCGTAAAATTAATAGAAGTTATTGGGTCTACCAAGTTACTGAGCTTAAAATTACTTCTAAAGATCAAAGACGATTTTAATACGCACTTACTAATCTGAATCACAAATTCTTCTAGAAAACAAAGGTAAGAAAATAATCTATTTACAAATAAAAATAGTTTATTTTTGTTTTATTTTTGTTTTTTAGTTTTACATTTTACTCCAACTTACTAATCATGAAAGTGGAGTGAGATCAAATACAAACTTTATTTTTTATAAAACCGTCAGAATCAAAGTGTTATTATAAATAATTAACAAAGTGCTAGTACAAAAATTATGTTATATACAATCATAACATTGTGAAAATGTTACAATAACACCATGTTATTTATACTATCACTTTGGATATCATAGTGTTTACTTTTAAAAAAAAACATTTATAAATAACAAAATGATATTACTAAAAGCTATGTTCTATATACAAACATATCATTGTAAAAATATTAAAATAGCACCTTGTTGTTTATATTATCACATTGTATTTCACAACTTTTTTTTAAAAAATGAGAAGATATTATGATAACACTTTATTATGTATAATATCGCTTTAGTTCTTACAATTGTTACGTAAAACATGATTTGTATCGAAATCATCCTCGAACGAAAGTAAATAAAAGGGACGTGTTTCTATTCAGCACCGTTGTTGAATAAAGAAAACATACGGCATGACTTAAGATGATACGTATACCCAAAATACATCGGTGGAAATGTGTCGGGTACTTGCATCAACATAAGAATTGGCATGTAGTGTAGGGACCTTTAATTTGCCTGCATTCACTTGTCTTTCTCCGACGTACTTCAATCCTAACTATTCATCATTGCAATTTACAAAGGTTTTCATCTCCAGTGTCAAGTACAGTAATTTCCTTTATTATATTTAAGATCTTATACATTATGAATGTTGATATCATGATACACAAAAACTATTTCACTTGTATTTAGTGACTAGAGTTAATAATACTTAACATACGTTTTAGACGACATACTCTTAAAAAAACGCAAATACATTGCATCTCAATTTGTGAAACCCCTTTTCGATTTATTACAAGCATGTCCTCAAGTGACGATGACTAAAAGTCCATCACCGGAAAACTTGAAGTAACCCTAGGATAAAGCATCACCTTCGTCGGGGATTCCGTCACCAGAAATACTAAACGAACCGGTGAGAAAACATAACAGTCCCAAAACCCCCCAATATAGTAAACATTCGTTTTGATCTCACTAAAACCATAACAATCCGCGCGCAACCCTCAGATGACACAACTCTATCGTCAGTAGTGGGCGAACAAAGTATCAATTGTAATAAAACCTAGGGATACATGTCGACGATGTCGTCAACCCTCGTCCACCACGAACACCCAATCGATGTCGTCGAAAGCGCTGGATCCAAAGAAGACCAACCAACTTCATACTATCCTCGACGAAAAAGATTTATAAAACCTTATCTGAGTGTCTAACCAAGAAATAAGAAGTTTCGTCCCGCCAAACACCACTAGTGTCAAAGAAAGACACCGATGAAGACAATAACATACTAATATCCGACCACCGAAACCCAACTTCGCCTCACTTCAGTATATATTAATTGGGTCGTAGTAACCGTCGTCAAAATATTCGACAATAAAAGTGAGTCTAAAACTCATGTCTTAGCCGCCCAAAATAGCAAGGCAAGTAAGTTATTGTATCCACATAGAACCTTTAGAAAGAAGCTAGTTGTGCTAATTATTAACTACTTGGGAAATTGGATTTTAGTTGTTTAAATTTTAATTGCATAAAGCAACAACATTTACTATCTTCAAAAACTATTTGATGAGAAGACAAACACTATCTGGATCAAAGTTCTTGGTTTTTACAAATGTTCAGTTTATCTTGAGAAAATCATATAAACATGATAATGGCTTGATTGAAATAGTAAGATGGGAACATGCGTTTAACGACTTGCAGCTTCACCAACCACCCAATTCTCAAAAGCAACTCAATTATAAAGACAAATAACAGTCAATGCAGGAAAAATGGATGCTAATGCAAAACAATCCAATTAAACATCTGAAAACGTTTTAGAATCATTCAAACAATATATAAAAAGTCACATATCTTAACTTTCAAATCAAAAGCTAGTTATATCAAGAGTTAGTTAAAAAAGGACCCGTAATTACAAACAAAAAGACATCTATGAGAAAGATTTTTGAAGAAATCAAGTATTTGGGATATTTTTGGATCAAGAATGTCGAATCTCTTGTCATTATCTTATTTAGATTGATGTAATTTTCAAGTCACCTATGTATGTCTTAAGGTGCTATGTGTTCTCCAACCTTCTAGTTTTCTAGCTAGAAGGTTGTTTGTTTTCTAATAAAAGTGTTTAAAAAAAAACATTAGTCTAAAATAAAGATAATTCTAACAAAAGTTAATGAAAATGAATTTTCAATTTTTTACTACTAATAAATCATAACTAATAATATTATCTCTTGAATATATATGCGTCGCAATTATGACTACTAAAGTGACTTTATTTCAGACACGTAAACCACGCACGAAAAATAACTAAGCTAATGATTTTCGGGCGATGTTATAGAAGCTACGATGCATTTTTGTTGTTTTGTTTTAACATATGAGGATTTTTTTTGAAACCAACACTAGAAAGATGTTAGCAAACACATCAAAATATAATACAGACACCAATCAAAATTTAAAAATACATCAAATTTCCTATTTCAAACTATGCAATTTAGCATGATTTTTAATCTAGTGGAATAATACTTGCCCGTCGCAATTTTGGTCGCAAAATGGATTTAGCTACAAGGTTTTTGTGACCGATAGTCTGGTCGTGTAAATCGGCTGCAAATGGTTATTTGCGACTAACTTCCGACCAAAAAACCCGTCGTAAATACCCATTTTTCTAGTAGTGTTCACTTCTTTGAGTAGAACTTACCATTAAAAACCATCTTGTTTCTTAGCTTCCATATACTCCAAAATGCTAAAATCATGATTGCATGAATTAACTCTCCTTTTGAATATTTCTCACCAGTGGGTTTTCATGTAAGCAGAGAAGATTGGTGATAGGGTCATTTTTGTTGAAGTACTACAAAGTGTTAGGGTCGGTAGCAAAATAATAAAGCGAAGATTTTGTCACACAAGATCTCACAGATATTCACATCTTTTTCTTTTCCTTCCTTTTTGTACAACTCGTTCCCGTTGATTTGGATGTCTCTTCATTGTTTAATTAAATTGGACCGCAAATAACACCCAAGTTTCCTCATCATACATCAGTTACCCGTGCCCAATGGACCATAACACTTTACCCAAGTACCATTTCTATATTATATCATTTATTAAGTTTTAGCTTCTTCCACATACACACACATATTTTAATGTATGTATTATATGTCTTCTCCAATGTGGCTTTTATATATTATAAGTTTTGAGAAATGATTCTTAAATAAATAGTCATATAAAAATGAAGAAATATATAAGGAACTCTAATTTATTTAAATACTAATGATCAAGAAAAACTTTTAATTTGTTAAATAACTAGATGGTGCCATGCTGCCTTTGGGTTTGGGCACCTTCAAGCGCTCCACCACCATAAGTCCATAACCAGTTGATTTGCCATGTCCGTAACCGCCTCCACATGCGCGTCCACCTCCTTCACCTATGCCATAGCCCTCAATGATGGTGAACAAAAGCCAAGGCTTGTGAAATTTTTCCTAACGCTATGTTCGGGTCGGGTCGGGACAAACAACTACACTCTAATATTTCATTCATTCAATAAATACTCTAATTTTCATTCAAACAAAAAATCCACTGAACTCTAAAAACTTGAATTTCACCAAACATAATATTCAGTCAAATAATCAAATACTCATCATCAAAACATAATAATAATAAGATAATATTAGGTTATTTGATGTCAAAACCCCATAAATTGACCAAATAAAGAAAAATAAAAATTGGGGGTTTATGGTTTTAGAGGAGAATCGTAAATTGGTATTTTATTGGAGAAGATGATGGCAGGTGACAGTTGTTACATGGGCTGTAGGTGGCGGCAAGGCAGTGGCGGAGCACCGGAGCTGGCCACTTGGTTGGAGAATAGAGATGGCAGTCGGCACTCACCAGTCACTCAGTCAATAGTTTCCGTTGACGACTAGTCGTCTTGAGGGGTCAAAAATTTCCAGTACTGTATTTATTTTGGGGTCTTGAATTTTCAAGTAATTAATGAGCAATTTCGTTTGCAAGTCTCTTATAACTCCTAATGGGTCATTTCTATCTTTTTGGGTTTTTTTATAAAATGTAGGTGTGTATTTAATTAATTAGTCTAAGCCCCAAAGGCTCCAAATAACATACCTATTAATATACTCGATCGTAACTGTCGGTTCTTTAGTCACTCGAGTTTTTTGCCATTCACATTTTTAAGAAATATAAAATATTTTAGAGCGGGGCAAATATGATTTTTTTTTTGTTCTCACATAAAAATGGTTCTCTTATAAACCACTCTCAAAAAAAAATAAAAAACAAACTAACACTCCAAAGCAAAGCTGGTATCTCGTGGTGCAAAATACTAAATCTCTAACGGGAGTGATAGTTGATAATGGATTTTTTTAAGTGAAATTGAACGGAAAAAATGATTTGTAATTCTAATTAAGAAGGTGTTAGAGAGTCTAATATCATTCAATGTTGTAGAAGGTGCTAGGCGTTAGGCAGTCGGCGAGGTACCGCCTAGGGATTAATCGGAACTAGGCGGATTGGAACTTTTTTATGTAATTTTGTGAAAATTTTTAAATATACACACATCAATATCAATATAATACTTCAAAATAAGTTCAAATACTTCAAAATACTTCAAAAGATAACATTAAACGTTAAACATATAGTAAAGTACTAAAGACAACTACTTTAAAACTCAAACTTAAACATTTTAGGGTTAAAAAACGGATCTTCTGATGGATATATGGATTGGATCTTTAAAAAAAAAAATTGACCTTGGTTGACCGCCTAGGTCCGACTAGGGCCAACTATGTCCGATTTTTGGCCGACTAGGTCCGATTTTGGCCGCCTAGGACCGCCTAGCGACTAGGGTGGCCAACTACACCCTAGGCGAGGCGTCTGGCGGCCGCCTAGGCCGATTTTTACAACAGTGCTCATAAGTAAAAAAATTATTTCTTACGTGCTTAAATTTGTGTACATCGTTCGGATTCGTTTGAGTCATCAAACGTAAACCGAAGTGGTATCTTTTACGTAAATATAAATAACTCTGTCTTTATCTTTCTATATGAGTTTTACTCTGACATTCATCCTCCTAAATTCTTCCGTCATAGATTGCCGTTTGTTCAATCTTCGTATAATAAAGTTCTATTGAGGGTTTTCTAAATATTCTTATTACACCACTTATGTGACGTAATAGTGTTTTAAGCTACATTTTAATTTCCATATTCAATTTGTAAAGTGGGATCGCGAAGCGCGGGTTACTTTTCTAGTTATTATTATTATTATGTAATATGTGATATGAAGAAAGGTATCCAATTACTTTTCCAGTATTATATTGAACTTCAATAACGAGTCGTTATTTCTACAATTAGGTTCAAGTCATTTTAAATTAAGGTTATCATATTTTTTTTTTATAAAAAATTGTTCGATGATCACTCATTTTCATAGTTCTCCGTTTGAACACGTTAAATGCATATTACTGACGGATATATGTTCTTCTGGTCTAAAAAATGTCATGGGATGGTGCATTCTATTTAGCATCTCTAATCTCCGAGCAATTGTGGAATTCACCTAAAATGCTACCAAACACATGTTGTGATTGTGTTTATCTTTTTAAGTTTGAATGATGATTCTTTTTTAGATTATTAATATTTAATTAGTTACTAATTAATAAATATATATATCTACATAATAGTAATCAAGCTAATTATATTTTTAAAATTATAGTTTACTTTTTTTAAACGACTATTTAATTAATAGACTAGCAAGGAGCTAAAAAGAAAAGTACAAAACCAAAAAGAAAAATTACACAAAAAGACCAATTTAGGTAGTGAAATTTTCCTTTATTTTGATCCATAAGAAAGAGTATAGTTGATTTCTCCTCTGATATCCGATGACGTTAAGATCCGATTATTAAAAACATGTTAATTTCTTGTTATACAAATGCACCAATATATTATAGTTTACAAAAATCAAACGTTATTAAGAGTAGAAGATACATTTCGTGAGTAATTAGTTCTACCCAATCCATGGAATTGGTTGTAATAAAGTAACTCATATTTGCGTAGTTCGGATAGGTTTGTCATGTAGATCCTAGTTAAATCAGTTCAAAAATGAATCATGATTTCTTGGTTATCCCAAAAAGTAAACAACAAGCTTTAAGTTAATCATGGCATATCCCTTATTTCAATCTAGGTCATGCCTATCCACGTATGTAGTGTTCATCAACCTCAAAACTAACAACACATATCTATTTTCTTGATTTGTCTATGCAAATGGCATATAAAATATATTTCATACAATATCAACCTCGGAAGCAAGGACCCGAATCAAGTTTGATGGTCTAAAGAATGTTCATGCGATGAAGTTCACTAAGACCAACCCATGTGGATTTTATTGATTAAAACGGTCAATAAGATGTGTCATGTACGATGAAATCAAACTAAATGGAGGGATAACTTCTAAGATAAAGACTCAAGTTGTCCTAGATTAATGTTTATCCCAAGTTCAATCAATGATCATTGGATCAAGAAATTGGTCATTGTAACAAAGCCAAATTTCTTGGTTTAGTGTTTTTTATTTGTCTTCTACAAAGACTACAAATCCCAATTTGGTTTCATGTAACCTGATTTGTCTTGATGATCACTCCAAAGTCCAAACACTAATTTCACTTGTCTTTTGAGTTATACAACAGCTTAAGAGCATATTCTCATTTTCTTCTTGACGTAAAAGACCCATTAAAATCAAATATTGGAAGACCTGGACCATTATGGAGTTTTCATATTTTTAGGGGTAATTTTTTAAAAATGTAATTAGCTTTGAATTTTGTTCCGGCCAAGTCACTCATATATTTTTTTCGTCCCAATTATGCCACACATACTTCTTTTTTTTTTTCCCAATTAGCTCACTTTTCATTAAAAAAGTGATCCAATCCTATATATTTTACCTATAATATTAGGAAATTATGTCATTTGAAATTTTATTTTTCTTACTTTATTTTTAAATTATGGTGGTTGTTGTGTGAATCAAAATAACAAAAATTAATAATTTTGTCGGGAAAAGGTATAAGATAACACCTCCTTAAACTAGAGTGGACCTAATTGAACAAAATTAAGTATGAGTAATCTTATTGGAACAAAAAATATTAGTGATCTAATTAGAAAAAAGTTAAAAGTTATTTACATTTCTATGACATTTTCCCTTTTTATTAAATCAGGAATTTAAAATAATGAATCTTGACAGATGGATTAAAAAAGAATTCGTTATGAATGATTAAAGTTTAATCTAATTAAAAGTTAATAAATCAAATAACCGGAAATAAAAGTCAAAACTAGGGCTTCGCAAGGTTCGAATCCGTTTGTAATATAGATTAACTATTATAAAAGGTGTTCTCTTCGTCGATCAAGAACAATTGGTCAAATTCGATCATGCGACATCTGACATTTTCAGGTTATTAACGAACCTCAAAACTTTATGATTATTACTTTTTATATGTGTTATATGTTTAATTAGAATTAATTATATGTATCACATGATGTGCACGGTTTAGCACGAACACCTATCTAGCGGTAATTCAGAGAATTGCGAATTACCGGATTATATACGCGTATTTGTCCACGTTGGTGAGCTTGAAGTATATATATGAAGTTATAATATATATATATATATATATGAATCATAAAATGATATTATTATTAGTATTATTATTATTATTATTATTATTATTATTATATATTATTTTTATTATTATTGAAAATCAAGACAAAAACGATAGCAAACGTAAATGTGCACGTGGGATTGCGTAACTTTTTGAGCTAGTGAGCTAACTTGGGCTAGGGAACTAGTGGGCTATCTACTAGTAAAGAAAAGAGAATTAAAATGGATTAGAAGCCCAACCCAAAGCCCAAGATCCATGACTTATTTTAGAATCCATGGGTCGACCCATTTCCATTTATACGTAAACTCAAATAAGGAAACCAGCTTTTTTTTATAAAAGAAAAAAGAAAAGAAAACATTCTTATCTCTCTCTCTCTCTGGTGGCTACAATAAGGGAAAAGAAAAGAAGAATAAAGTTTCTTTCAATCATCAATCATACTTGTTCTTGTGGAATTCAAGTGCTAGGAAGGAGTCTTGAAGCATCCAACATCGGTTTCTTCATATCTCTTTCGATATCCCCAATTCTCATTTAAGAACATTCTAGCGTTTTTTTTTTTTTTTTTTTTTTTTTTTTTTTTTTTTTTTTTTTTTTTTTGATTTGATTTTATATTATTACACTCCAATTGATTATTTAAAATTGTTTAGATGATTGATTTAAATGTAATACACAAACTACAATGGTCAATTATAACCAATTTGATGATTTTAAAAATTAGGGTTTATGATGCTTAGTTTAATTTTCAATTTTGCAACTGATGATGTGTTTGAATGTTATGATGATAAATATGATGTTATTTAAGGTTGAATTGATGTAATAAATTGTTATTTCATCTCAATTTAAAAAAAAAATAAAAAATTAGTGTTCATGGGTATGGTTTTTGCTAGAAGGTTAGGATGTAAAATTCATGATTGATATTGTGTTTTTAGTTGATTACAAACATGTTTTAATGATCAAGTTCATGTAAAACAATCTAGAATGCATACTTTCAAAATTAAGGTGGTTTGCAAAATGTAACTTTTAATTTAGGGTATGTATGATGACAACAAGCATGCTAATTGATTTTATTGTATGTTTAAACTATGTTTTAAACAATTATTCATTATCAATTTAATGATATTGATGAATTTGTAAAATTAGGGTTTTTAGGTCAAAATCCTAATTTGGGAATTTTCATATTAGATGATTGTATGATGCAATTAGAGTTGTTAGTTGATCATATGTGTGTCTTAAATGATGTTGTGTGCATCATTTGGATGAAAATTGGTTGGAACATGATGTAGTTCATAACTTACTACAATAGGAAACTTTATTCCTAAGTCAAATTCTAGATTGTTCATGTGGTATAATATGTGTTATGTGATGATTGATTTAGCATACTAGGACACATGTAAGCATGGTTTAATGTTAAAATGAACATTTTGATGTGTTATGTTCATAGCTTTCTATTTTAGAAAACTTTAATGGTATGAACCATTCTAGATCATGCATTTGATATGTTATGTGGTACATGATTATTGATTACGTATGGATAAACTATTCTAAGCATGTCTAGGAACTTACATTGTAGAAATGCCATGGTTAGGCTACACTTTCTAAAAATGGAAACTATATACTTATGTACATGTATGATGTGAGGTGACATATATGGTGATGGTGTATCAGTTGACATGTTAGGCATATGATGTCAAGTGTTAACTTGACTTTCTATTTTTGGAACGTCTATTTTATGAAAGTTTCTAGATAATTTTAGTCTTCTTAAACACACTATTATAAGCAACGTAAATTAACAAACTAATGAGTCACCAATGTGTCGTTGGGTCAAACATAGTCATAAGTCAAATTTTTTACTTTTTTACAAAACAAATATAATAGAAAAAAAATCACTTGGAGTTGTATAACACATTGGGTCTTGTAGACCAACATAAACATGAACTTATAAATATCTATGTGTAGGTATTTTCAAGTTGTTTATAAATGTACGTGCCAACTACTTTACTTGTTTATAAAACATGTGAACTCCCAACCTTTTGTTAACACTTAAAACTCACTTCCTCAATTACAACAACGTGGCGGGTAAACGGGCAACAAGCTGCTCTGCAACCCCCTTTGCATTTGGTTTAAGTGTGATAGACTTGTATTAGTTTTTTACATTTTAAGCCTCTGCAACTATTGAAATGTCTTAAACTTACTTACGCTTCCGCAATGCTAGAACTATTTAATTCTGATTAAGTTTTCAAAATCTTTTCTCATGTTGAATGAAATGTATGTTTTTGAAAATCATATAATGGTCGTTCAATATGACCAATGACTCGGATCCTGGCCAGTCGTCACGCTTCTATTTGTGATGTTAACCGAGGTGGAAATTTGGGGGTGTGACAGGTGTGTAACACCGATTAAATTCGGGTCAAACACGACCTTCGCAAACTTCACACTACTGGCCAAAACTCTCTTGCTATCATAGTACATACATGCATTGCGCCTAGATGGAAGTACTCAAGTACACTAAACGTTACACACGTCCAAGCACAAACACTCACATGTCGGTAATTCGGGAATGCGTATTATTGGGTAACAAACGTATCAATAATTACAAATGTTGGTGAAACAATTAAACAAACACAAGTTAATGAAAATACAAATATTAGAATCTATATAACACAAAAAAAAGTATGACAATCGAAAGAAATGAACACACAGGAAAATACGAAAAACAAAACAATAAAAATCTGAAAAAACAGGGTCTCGCGCCACGCGATAAGCCCACATCCGAATCATTGCGCCACGCAAAGAATCCCTAAATCAGAATTTTGAACCCCGACTATTTTATCTCTCGTGCCACGCAAGAGACTAGCCCATACCCTCTCGCGACGCACGATTGAAGCTCCAATCGAGAAAAAGATAGAGTTTACATATTTAAACAACTTAACCTCAACCAACACAAAACTTCGATCACAGTCGTTTCTCTCAAATCCTAGGTGACCAAAGGAGCATGAAGAACATCAAATTCAAGGCTTGGATCGTTTAACATGTGTTGGATCATCCTAGGATCATTGTTTCTTTGATTAGTCGCAAACCGTAAGCCTTGCTATTTGTTCCACATGCTTCCCACTTTTTTTCTAATCTAATGGTTCCGTTTCTATCCAAACATAACCATCATAATCGGATTTAACAAAACCCTAACGAAAGAAACATGATTTCACAAATATCTAATGGAGTATGTGAACTTAAAATAAAGATGTGTGTTGTAGAGAACATACCCTACGAATACATAACCAATACTATCAATTCAAAGGTCTCAAATAAACTTCTATGTGTCACTTCATTTGTATTGTTTCATGCAATATGGTTGAGGTTTGGTCGGTCAAAACTACTAAACAAGTCGAAGGGTCGAATCTGTCTTCGGGACAGACTGCTTCCGAGGCCATAACTTATTTTAGGAGTAACCAAACAGCTTGGATCTTTTTGTGCTGCCATATTTATGTATTGGAAATCTAATCCAACTTGAATGTACTCTATTGGACTTGTATATGACCTTGCCATGATATTTTGATTATATAGGACAAACTATTGACTAAAAAAATATAAGAAACTGTTCTAGACTCCTAAGATATATGTGAATCTATAGCATAATTCTGTTATGTGGTATGTGAATTACATCAGACAAGTAGTCCTTAGATCTAGACTGTTAGGTTTTCTCTATGAGATGGTGCCTTGCCCACAATTAACTAACTCTACTGCAAGCTTCAGATTCATTAAGTCCATTTAATGATGGCAAAGTTCTAACCTTCTCTTTTCTTTTGTGTTTATTCATCTTTTCTTACAGATTATTATCTTGCTGATATAAAATTGTTTTAAAGATCAAATCCATATTATATGTTGATGTGTTGACAGGCTCAATACAGATGACACATATGGTCAACTTCTCTAAACCTTAA
>WOUH02000007.1:5431564-5445346 GCA_009936405.2 Stevia rebaudiana
ATAAAAAGTAAAAGTTTTATAACAATTTTAGTTTGTATATTTATTTTATAAAAGATTATTTCTATAAATTATAAAATATTATTTGATTCTTTTATTTATAATTGACTGGATTATAAATTTAAACAAACTTGGATTTAATTACGAGTTAAGAATTACCTGAATTAGACGGATGTCACAGAAACGCATGCGGACTTAGTTAGTATGCTGACAATAATTAGTGACATATGATGTAAATTAGTTTGAATTTAATGTAACAGCACTTGGGTTTATTATACATATTTGAGTTTTATTTCCGCTGCTGTGTAATCTCTATGAAATCTTTGTGCTTTGTGTAAATCCGATGACGTGACGAGCCCATGAAATTTGGGGCGTCACAGTTTTAGTTGGTTAGGAGTTTTGTAAAATTATGTTTACCCCTCTTAAAAGTTCCTTCTTACTTAACCTTCTCCTATAGTTTTAAGTTGATTTTTTCCTCTAGTTCAAAGTCTCAGATACCTTTTTTAAAACCTAAAATACTTTTTCGGTTGTCGTTTTACATAAACTACGGTCATAATTTTAAACTAATACCTTTAATGCAAACTTTGAAACAAAAATATATTCGAAACAATCTAACTAAACCGTCCAAAATAGTTTGTCTGGTTCAACTTAACCAATAATGAATAACTACTGATAAAGTATAAGATCTGAATCATTAAGTGTTGAATCAATAAAAGGTCTGAACCATTAATAAATAATATAATGCTTAACCGTTCAAAGAAAATGTCTAACCAATTCAGATATACAGTTTTAACCATTTAGACTCAATATAATACTTAACCATTCAGAGGCAAAACGTCTAAATCATTCAGACATATGCTTGCGAAACAGTCTAAAATATTAAATACTGAACCCGTAAAAGGTCTCAACCATTAAAAGTCTGTTAAGAGCTAAACACACAACCCTTAATTTGCTAATTTCCAATACTACATTAAGCACCTACAATTTTCATTAAAACCATCTTAACACCTTTAGAAATAGGGTACACAACAGCAAAGTCAAAAAGAAAATCTAGATTATGAGTGTCAGCAGCTTCAGTACAATAACATGACAACAAACTCAATTACATTTTTTGTTTTGCAAATAATTTAAAATTTAAAATCCTAAAACAACACTGTAACACAACTGCAATTACCAACATCCATCATTTCACTTCATCATGGTTTGATTACTAACCAATCATGAACGAGATCTCTCCCTTGCTTCCGGTGACCTACTGCATAACCACAACACGTGTCAAATTGAGCAAATCAAGTAACGGGTCAAAACCCGGTTCAGATTAAAAAAAACTGTACCTGCGGTAGCGATCAGGCGGGCTTTCAGCTCCACTATAGCCAGGACTGTCACGCGGATCCGGTTTCAGATCAGGGCTCGGTTCACGAGGATAGTCATTAGGGCTAACCCGACCTTCACTTCGAGGGCTCACAATTGCACCTTGTTCATATTCTGGGCTAGCACGTACCTTCGGGGCGGGCCCACGAGGACTTCGTTCCCTCTCCCGACGAGGACTCGGGCTGGCATCACGGGCCCGTCCCTTTCCGTTGGCACTGGGGCTAGAACCACGACCATAGTCCGGGCTGGTCCGATCCCTGCGGTATGGGCTTGGGCTACGGCCGCGTCCACGACCGTAGTCTGGGCTGGCCCGGTCACGTCCACGACCGTAGTCTGGGCTGGCCCGGTCACGTCCACGACCGTAGTCTGGGCTGGCCCGATCTCTCCTATATGGACTCGGTGACCTTCCTCTGTCATCATTTCGCCTACGCGGGCTGTTTCCGTTCTTTCTGTCGTCGTCATCTTTCATTGCGTATTCAACTGATATAACGCGGTCCATCAGCTTGCTGCATATAAAAAAGATATTGTTTTATTTATCTATATGTAGTAAATAAGTAAATGATGGCGACACCTGTCAGAATTCTATATTAACAGATAAAACCATATCTTTCTTCACCTTATAAATAGGTTTAAAGTTAATCACGAAAATGGTCAATTGGGTTTGCAAAAAATAACAAGTTTGGGTACTAGTGTTTAAAGGCAAATTGGATTTTAATAATGCTAACTTTGACCCATTGGCTTGTAATAATCCCAACTCAGGACATTGTTACTAACAGTCCAAACTTTTATATCATTTACGGTGGCAGTCCCTAACTAACAGAAGCCAACTCCGTTAGCATATTGCTGACGTGGCACAACACCACGCCAGCAAATTCGTGCCATGTCAACATGCCACGTCAGCAAATCTTGCCATGTCAGTATGACACATCAGCAAATCTTGCCATGTCAGCATGTCACATCGAAAAATCTTGCCATGTCAGCATGCCACGTCAGCAATAGGTTAACGGAGTTGGTTTCCGTTAGTTAGAGACTGCCACAAGTAAATTATATAAAAGTTTGGACTACTGGTAATAATTTCCTGAGTTGGGATTATTAAAAGCCAATTGATCAAAGTTGGGATTATTAAAATCCAATTTGCCGTGTTTAAAAGAAACAAGTTTAGGTTTTATTCTTTCATTTTAGTTATGAGTTTGTGTATTAAGGCTAACATTCGTTAATTTTCCTAATAAATAACGGTGAAATAACCAATAAAATCATTTGACTTTTCACAGACTGAGTTTCAAAAAAATAAAAGGGTATTTTAGTCATCTCACCCTAATCAAAATAAGGAGTTTATTTCCTAAATCTTTGTCGCTGTCATTTACTTTTCTAGCTTCTCTTTCTTCACCTAAGTGATAAATCTTTATTACTAACTTTTTTAATACTTTATTAAGTCAATCCATGTAATACAAAGGTTTCTAACCTAGTTATGGTAAAAAGTAGTTTTTTAATCAATTTTAAACAGTAAGAATAACAAAAATTTAAAAATGAGAGCCAAATACCTCATATTTGTAGATTCAAGAGCTTTCGAGGCATCCTCCTGTAACTCATACTGAATAAAAGCAAAATTCCTCCGGATCCTTATGTTCAAAATCTTACCATACGGATCAAAGTGTCTCTCCAAATCCCGTGTCCGTGTATTATACGGGTCAAAATTGATAACAAACAAGGTTTTTGAGGGCCTTGAGTTAGATGAAGACTTTTTAGAGCTTACTGGTTGTCTGACATTGCGTTCTTGCTGCCAGAATCATAAAAGAAAAAAAAAATAAGAATTAATAAACATTCAAACTGTGAAGGTGGAATAATGACATGACACGAACAAGAAATTTGTGGTTTTGAGTTTAGTATAAACGGGTTCGGGTCAAATTCAGTTCGTTTCCACGAACCCGTTTAGCTAAAGAGGTACTGTTCATGTTAACCAAAAGCGATTCACGAGTTGACCCGTTTAATCCATTTACTTCTTATTGTCTTATTATACGTGTTTTGTGTAAAAAGTTTTACTCAGTGCGTAATCTATGATAAAATTTAGAAGAGAAATTGACATAAGAATCCACAATAAAATGTTTTGTATACATTCGTATCTGTTATTGTATTATTATAACTTTAAAAAAATTAATATGCAAAAAATCAAAAATTAATTCATGACAAACGGCCCTTTTCGTGTCAACCCACGAATATCATTGTCATGCTCAGTTCACATGTCTGACAAGGTTTCGACTTCATATCAAATTATCAGGTACCAGTTGGGTTGGACCCACCAAACCGTGAAACAACCCATTTAACAACCATATTAATAAAACATAGAAGTAAGACAAAAATATAAGTTCTTCATGTTTGTTAGTTTGTTACCTTAGTCCACTCAACACGAAGTCGGCGTCCCTTCCTACCAAACTCATAACGGTCAAGTGCACGGATTGCATCTTCAGCATCTCGTTCATCTTCCATATAAATGAAAGCAAACCCTAAAAATTAACCGAAAATAAAAGTTAAAAACATAAAAAATGCCATTATATAAAGCATAAAACACTACTCCAGTCTACTCTAAATTGGCCATATTACCACTTGATATCCACAATTTTATACTTTGACCCTGTATAAAAGAGTAATTTGTTAAAGTTAGGTAAATCAGTAACAGACCTTGCTCAATGAACTAATGTGATGTCATGGAACTAGAATCCAAGGATGGAATGGACAGGGCAAAAGCCACGTGGAATGAAAGGCGACAATGTCTGTGGTAAATGTGTGGTGGTGATGGTGATGATCATGATCATGATGATGATGCCAAAGTGGATCGGTATCAGAATGTGGGATGATCATCCAATGGGAATCCTGCGCGAAAGAATTATGAGTTTGGGGGTATTACACATCAATAATCATACTCTTGTTTTCTTAAACATCCAAACACCCCCATAATACAAGGCCGCCAGCTGGCAAGTCGCGTGATTTGGAAGACGTTGACGACCTACCTTTTCCATGTCACCACCTTTGAAACACAGGATGCACCAACATTTTGTTTTGTGGATTGTGTGTCCGCGCGTGTTATGATGTGGGATTATGGATCTTGATTCGTATTCTTACTTACCAACAAATTGTATGAGTATGTGCATGCACAATTGATGTTAGATTGTGCACGCATAAAATTGTATACATATATGTATAAAGTTAAGTGTGCATCTTATTAGCATAATTACAATTTACAATCACATGATTCTTCATAGATTAGTCCCAAAATGCTCCTCCTAAACCAAATCAGGTCATTTGCATGTCTATTTGCTACATTGCACTGACAAGTTGTATGAAGAACACGTTATGAAACATGTGGTCTTTAATTATTATTTCATGATTTTTTAGTATTTGTTAAACGTTTAACTGAAGATCAATACCATTTTAAACTGCTTTGCAACGCTTACAGTTACACATAATTCAGTATAATTAGCAATAAACTAAGGGAAATAAAAAGTCAAGATAAAAGAAAGGATATAAAAAAACTCAAATTTACCAGACTTCATATCCACTCTATCAACTTTTCCATATTTTCTAAAAAGTCTCTCCAGTTCACCCTGGCGTGCATCAAACTCAATGTTTCCACAGAAAATAGGCCTCATTTTACCTTCAAAAAAGAGAAAATAAGCTTTGGTAAGCATTTACATAACTAATATTACATAAAATAAACAAGATAATGCAATAAATATCCCTACATGTAATAGATAAACCAACATCAGCTATCATTAAAGATTGACAGTCAAAATGCCCATAATGTGAGTAGAATTGATAATACCTTATTACACAGTTACACCAAATTCAAATTAAAAGACTATCACTAAATTGAAGCAAACAATAGTACATCAAATTTGCAATTAGGCAAACGATTTCCCGAAAACACAAACCATATAACATGATCTTGATATCGTCCAATAACAAGTACCAAATCACTTCCTAATCAAACGCAATCAAACGAAATTGCAGGAACACGTAGGTCAACGGAAAATTAAGACAAGAAACAAACTTTTAGCCAACAAATTTCTAGATCTGGTCGTCCGTAGAGCGTTTGGGTAAAATTGGAACACTTAAAACAAATTCTAAAATGATAATGTTCAAAACATCATCAGATCCTACAATTTACATGCATTCAGATATCTAATCAATGTTACTACAATCTAACAAGTTAAATAACGGATTATCGATATTGATGGTTGATTTGACAGCTGATGAATCACCTTTAGAGGCCGAAATAGCAGAACCCTAATTTGCAGAGAGAAATGAATCCGATAAGGATAAAATATCTGGAGGAACTGACGGCAAGGTCGCTCAAGGCCTCGAGTTTCTGTATATAGTATGGAATTTACATTATCCTCCCCTAAGTTTTTCTCTAATGCAGATTTGGTTTTCATTAATTGTTTTAAAAAATTTTAAATTACACATTTCTTTGTCTATAAGTGAGATTTGTGCTATAACAAGGAGACGTATGGCTCGTGAAATTCATCCGAATTAGAATTGAAATTGTATTGGGAATAACATTTGAATTGAAAATCAAAAGATTTATTTAAAATTTAATATATGTTTGTTACATTTGTTCCTGAAATGGAATGTTAAATTAATTTGGCATGTAGTGATGGGGGTAGGTGGTGGTGGTAGCGGCATTAGGTGGTCGCTGGCGCGTCTGTCGCTGGCAAAAATGGTCATTGGTGGCGGATGGCCAAGGTCGGTGGTGGGCAATGGTAACGGTGATGATGACGGTTGGAAGCGGTCAATGGTAGGTAGAGAGTATCCTTAGCATTCCTATGAAATTCTTTAAAACATTATATGATTTTGAATTGTATTAAATATGAATTTAGTTGTAGTTATTGAATTGTATTAAGTGTGGATTTAGTTGTAGTTATGTTCCGTTCAAATTCATTTCTTAGACGGAAAAAAAGAAATTTAATCTTCAATTAAATTCCTTTGCCAAACGTCTTGTAAATCCTATCCTAAACACTTTGATATGCTATTCCTAAAGCCCTTTGGTAGTTTTCATATTGCTAAACTTCATCCAAAAGCCAGATTGATAGATATTAGTTTTCCCTAATACTTTGCTACTTTTTATAGCATGATATAGCATATTAAAATTTCTTATAAACATAAAATATTTCATAACACCCAGCATACTTTTTATTTTTCACATAAAATTCTTTGGCTAATTTTTGCACATAAAAACAAACCTACTTTTTTTTTTCTTCCTCAAGAAATTTTCACTCAAGTTACTTTAAATATTAAACTCTAATAACTTTGTGAAAACATTTCAAAACTACCTAAAAACATCTGGTTATTTTGCTTACGTGACCCATTTAACTTACAGGAAATAAAGCTTGACTATCATAGCTCGATACGTAAATCTTGGATTTGAGCATGTTTATAGACAATGTTTCTTTTAGGCTCAAGATCAGCTTGTTAAAGCATTAAGCTAGTCAATCTTGGGAAGATCACTGGTGGCTTGACTTATTCACACCCTCAAATTTATCGAGTACAAGTTGTTTGAATATAGTTTATTCTTTTAAGAAAGTAAAGGTTGTTTCTATATTCATATGAATAGTTGTAGTTGTAAGAAAAAATCATAGCTTCTCATAAGATGATGGTTATCACGTCCTTGCCTTATGTTGAAAAAATGATAAGCATTCCTTCTAGGGTAAGAGTTTTAAGGTCTTTATCTTTGTCTAGAAAATCAATTCTAAAATATGGTCTTTGTTTTTGTTTTTTACTTTGATGATCATTCTTGACATATGGTCTTTGTCTTTGCCTAGAATAGTCTTTCTTAAAGTATTCTCTTCCCTTGATGACTCATTCTTAGCATTGCGAGGTACATGTTTCATTGAATAAAATTGTTTTATTAGTTAAGGAGTTTGAATAGTCTTTAGTAGACCTTGTGTTCTAGGAACTTCATTAACTTAGATAATTTTCGCTTCAACACTTTTAGCTTTTATAAAAGTGATAGGTTTTAGTGAACTTGTTTGATGAAAAATCTAAGCCCTTTGTATCACTTGCTTTTGTATCACTTGATGGCTTTTATTTTTATTGGGGCCATTCAACATGTGACTCCTTCTACCAAAAACTTGTTTTTGGATTTGAAAGTCTTTCATTATCAGACTCATTTTCATTTTTAAATCCTTTAGATTATTGAAGAAGAATATCTATGAAAGTATACACTTCCATTTTTTTAAGACTCTTAACTTTATAGCTCAAAGAAGTACATTCTATGAGATCTTTTTCAAGTCGTTTGACTTTTTCTTTCAAAACGTTTTTTATGACTTTTGAAGTAAGATTGCAAAAACCATCAAATTGCATTTTTAGTTGATGTGTTGCAAATCACATCTCATTTCAGCGTCTTTTTGTTTATATTTTTGTGGTTTGTATGCCATTTTGATATGATTCGTGCGTGTACTTAAACTTTTCGTATTTTGTATGTGTTCATGATGAAAATGAAGATTTTGGAACTTAAACGATCAAGAACGAGCATTCAAGAGAAAACGAGACTATCATGTTGAAATAAATAAAGAATTTTGTAAAAAAAGAAGTTTATGCGGTACGCGCAGACCCAAGAGAGACAGCCCGCGAAGCGCGCGGGCCCGGAAAAAGCAAAAATCCCCCCCCCCCCCCGGGCGACTATTTTGTCCTAAGCGATACGCGCGGGGAAGGGGTGCGCAGCTGAGCGGTACGCGTAGGCCCCCAGATCGGCTTAAACTCTAATTAAACCTTATAAGTAAACTTGATCGAACAGGGGTTTAGAGGTCGATTGATTTGCATCCCTTACACGATTTTGGAAGAGCTACAAGTTGTTGGAATCAAGTTTGGATCTTGGTAGAGGATTAGCAAGTTTGGTTGGTGTTTTTAGTTTAGTACATTGATTTGGATTTAACGGTGAAAAAATACATATGTAGTGAGGAAAATACCGATTTTGAAAAGTTTGAAGCAAAATGGTTATTTGGACCAAACCACATGAAACAAAAAAGAGCGTAACTCAATTATTTATTTGATTACATGAAATATATATATATATATATATAATTTAAATATAATAACTAAATAAGTATTGTTTCTTAATTTTTGTCTTTATACATTCCTTTCGAGTAATTTTGTTCCCTTTTGAATAATTTTTGTGAATGGAAGTCATCTTTATGGTAATAATAATTTTATGTTTAGTAAATGCATTCTAACTTTTTGCTTTTATTTATTTGTAATGTATTAACCAAAAAACATCATGATATCATGTTTAGCATAAATCATCTCATCCATCATATTTATTTTGTAAAAATTAGAAATTTACATTTTTTTAATCATAAAATCTCGTGTATTACGTGAACCTATAACCTAATGTAGTGTAATATCATATAGACAAAATTACATAAACAATCATTTAGGTTTATATGAACTTGCATGTTTTATCTTTTATCTTCTAAAAGCGTCAAAATCATCCTTTATTTATATGTTTTGTTTCAGTTTTCATCATTTAGACTAACTTTCGTTAATAATTTCAGTTACTTTTTTAAATATGACTATTCTACCCTTATTTCTAAAGGACCCAATATTGTGAAACTTTCACAACATTTTTATTTTCATTTCTTTTCTTTGTTTATTATTTTCATCATTAATGTTTTATATATTATTATAAATATTATCAATTAGTTAATATTTTTTAATGAAGCACAACTATCGTTAAAAAATATATTTTATCATGTTTTCAACTTCATTTGTTTAAGATCGACTCACTGTGAAATGGATATTAGAATTTTTGTTATATACTCAAAAGGAAACAATGTCATTTTAATTTTAAGATCATTCACCCAAAAAGAATTTTGTACGTTGCATAAGTTAAAAAGGTACATTTTAATTTTAGGATCACCCGCTTAAAAGATATAATGCGATCATCGAGAAAGAGGTTGTGAACATATTCGTAAACTATGTTAAATATGTGTGTTATACAGGTTAAATGAATATAATGTTATTTACTTAATCACACGTACTATAGTCAACTAACAAAAATTCTAGTATCTTGAAGGGAAAATAAAAATAAGTACTACAAATTTTCGGGTATATGGTTCGGGTAATTAGTATTATGGTTCCGGATAATCGGAACGGTTATTATCTAATCCCATATCCAAATTTTTTTTTTTTCATCTCATACTTGTATATGTGCCCGAATACGAGTCCTGGATGTTTTGGGTTTCAAGTATTCCCGCAGGGCTCAGCTGTTTGGTCATCCCTAAGAGCATTCACAATAGCTTCCCCAAATGTATGTGAGGGAATCCTGCATAATTTAGGATGTGGTTGATAGTGGTTGTGAGTAGAGGGAGAGAAATATTTTGGGTTTTGTTTGTTTTTTCCCTAAAGTTAGGAAAAAATATGGAGATGGGGATTTTGGTGTATGAGAGAAAAAAGATAATGATGTTATTTTAATAGTTTTTTAAAGTGGTTGTGAGTGAATGAGAGAGAAAGGGATAATGATAAAGGTATAAAAAAGTATTATTTAATTGGAAAAAGTACAAATGAGGATAGAGAAGCTACTGTGAATGCTCTAAGTCAAATATATATTATGTTATACTAAAATTTTGACTAAGATGTAACCTTAAACAAATGTAACCTTAAACAAATGAAATACATAATATCATAAAGATAATTGTGCTTTCATTAAAAAATATTAACAAATTGACAAATTTTATAATAATATATAAAACATTAATGATGAAAATAATAAACAAAGAAAAGAAAATAAAATAAAAATGTTGTGAAAGTTTCACATTGGGTCCTTTAGAGATAAGGGTAGAATAGTCATATTTAAAAAGTAACTCAAATTATTAACAAAAGTTACGCTAAAGGATGAAAACCAAAATAAAACATACAAATAAAGGACGATTTTGATGTTTTTTAAACATAAAGGATGAAACATGCAAGTTCATATAAACCTAAAAGATTATTTATGTAATTTTGTCTAATCATGTCTATCATATAAATATTTTTTTTATGGTTTACAATATATGTAATAATTAATATAATGACAAAATAATTGATTTAACCTAGTTCGTTTAACCTAGCTTTTCAATTTGGTGACCACATTGGGAACTATTAATTTTAAATCTAAGTTAGTTGTCACTTATATTCATTCTATCGATTATTTGGTCTGTTGCCCTTTTAAATGAGACATTGAGACGTGATATTTGACTACATTTTTTTGGTGAAAAGGCAATATAACAATAAAGATATTTACAATTATAACTTTTTACACTTTTATGAACGAGTAAAAGTAAGGATATGTCAACTTCCACTCCAGCCTAACATTTTTTCTTGCTTTTCTCTCAAGTTAAATATTAACTCTACTTATCTTTATTGCTAATGATTTTAAATAAATAAATAAGTTGAAAATAAATATTTTGTTTTAATAATTTATTAGGCTTAATAATTGTAGAAAAATCATATTTTAATTTAAAGACAAACTGAATTTTAATAATCTTAATTTTAATGTCTTGACTTTTATAATCTCAACTAAGAAAATTGTTACAATAGTCCCAAATTTTATATCATTTACTTGTTACGGTCCATTAATAACGAAAGCCAACTCTGTTAACATATTGCTGGCGTGACATAATGTCACGTCAGCAAGTTCTTGTTATGTCAGAATGACACGTCAGAAGATCTTCCCTTGCCAGCAATATGTTAACGAAATTAGGTTTTGTTAGCTGAATACTATTACAGATAAATGATATAAAAGTTGAGACTGGTGTGTGGTGGTAATAACTTCCTATGTTAGAATTATTACACGTCAATAGGTCATACTTAAAATAATTAAAGTCCAATTTATCTATTTCAAAATATAAATTTATAATTCCTTAATTTTCATTATTTGTTATTTCTGCTTGATGCGGTTTATCCTCACTGCCATAAACGCTTTTTGATTGATAATTGATCGGTTCCTTAAGACACAATGTATATAGCCTAAACCAATAATTTTGTCCAAAGGAATTTAACAGGTTCGTCTTTTTTGTAGGTTGATGAATTTAATTCTCCATTCATTTATATTTTTGCATGTGACTATACATCTAAAACGATCAAGCTTCCTAAAGAAACAAAATTATTGACTAGTATTCTCGTACATGTAATATAGACGTGTTAGCTCTAGATTAGAATGTGCTTGGTGAAAAATTATTCAAAAGAATTCAATGCAATGAAATTTAATATATCTCCTTAACCACTAAACTTTTTCGGCTTCTTTAGTGACACAAAATCTAGAGTAAATTACTCAAATTGTCCTTTATGTATACACTTACTTGCGTTTTTCATCCTTAAGTTTGAAAAACTACAAAAATCATCCTCTATCTTTGTGTTTTTATAACAATTAGGTCATTTTCAGTAACAGAAGTTAGTTTTTCTGTTAATATTATTGAAAATGACTATTTTGCCCTCAAAGGACGAATTTTGAAAATGCATACTTAAAGGATGATTTCAGTAATTTACACTTTTCTTTGATTTAATTTTTTTCTTTTATTTTATAATTAACTGCTTTTTATTTATTTTTATTTTAAGGCTATTTTTTTCCTTTTTTATTCAACATTTTTATGCAAGTAATTCTTTTTTAAAGTTTACTCGTGAGAATGGATGATAATCTAAACTTTTCTATATTTGCTCGCTTTGATATAATATACTTTTCTTCGCCAATCTAAATTTTAAAAATGTAGTTTCAATTACCATACCAAAACTATAAAATTATATAGTTTTTGTTGTGTATCCTATTATAAAAAATGTTAAAGAAAAATAATGTGTTAAACTATAATAAAAGTCGAGGCACCTTGTACCCTAATACAGTGATTATTTTTTAATTCTTAAATTAATTTTTTTAATGACAATATAATTCGGCTAGCAACCCTTTAAAGATTAGATTAGCTATTATAGAGTAAATAATTTAAGTCAACGTTGAAATAAAGGAGTATTGTATTACATCATCTTATAATTTTTGCTACGTAAGAATATTCATCGAATTATGTAGTTTATATTACTTACAAATCTAATTTTTTAAATAATTTAAAATAAAAAAGGAGTAAAACATGCTGAAAAAATAAAAGTAAAAGCGAAAACTATTTTAAAATACTAAGAAATAAAAAAAGTAGTAAAGTATAAAATAAGAAGAATAAGAAAAAGAACAAAAAATAGTTTAAAAATTTATAAAATAGAATTCTTGAAACATTAGAAGAAAAGAAAAAAAAATTCTTCAAACTAAATAAAATAAAAAGAAAATACTTAACTTTAAATAATAGTGTAAATTACTAAAATCATCCTTTAAGTATGTGTTTTCATAATTCGTCCTTTAAGGGCAAAACAGTCATTTTCAAAAAATATTAACAGAAAAACTAATTCTGTTAGTGAAAATGACCTAATTGTTATAAAACATGTAAATAAAGGATGATTTTAGCAACTTTTCAAACTTAAGGACGAAAAACGGAAGTAGGTATATACATAAAGAATGATTTGAGTAATTTACTGTTTTTTCAATCTCAGCCCATTCTTTTCAAAATATGTTAACTAGTGTATACATGTGTTAAACAATATTGTACACATGTGTTAACACATTGTATAGGGATGACAAAAAAATCGAGCCCAACACGTATATCAGAAACCCACAACATATGGGACGGGTATATACCCGAAACCCGATGGGTTTGGGCCGGGTATTAGATTAATTTAAAAAAAAAATCGCGGGTATGAGACGTGTATAGGATTGGGTAATACACCCGTTTATCCGTTCCGATTATCCGTTTATATATACCCGTTTATCCGCTCTGCTTACCTGATTATATATACTCGTTTATCTGATTATATACCTAATAAATTACTTTTTATATAATTATTCATTATATAACAATATTTCATATAAGAATAAACTATATATAATATGTTTTTTCTTTGTGTCGATATTTTATGAACCTCGAACGCATGTTTAATAGTGTTTATTTTGTTGAACATTAAGCATATTTTATTTATTAATAGTTACCTAATAAATACCCGACGGTTTGATCCGGGTATACCCAACAGCTACCATTAGTAAATCAACGGGTATACCTGAAACCCACGGGCATACCCGATACCCTACGGGTAAATACCCGATGGGTTTTGGACTGTCACACCCCCCTCTAGACGAATGTACGGTCAACGGTCAGCGGTTTGCGGAAGCGACTTTAGTTCGGGGGTGTGATCGTGACCGGGTAAAAGCACAACGTACAATAAGAGAAATACATGCCTTAAATATATCAAAATACAACGAGTTTCACAAATACAACATGTTCATAAAAGACAAACACGATTGATAATAGTACAGTTTTGAAGACTAATCCTAATAACATGCAGTCCAAAAATCAA
>WOUH02000007.1:5462586-5475957 GCA_009936405.2 Stevia rebaudiana
AAAAAATCGAAAAAAACCATATCGATACTATACTCAAATTAAAGATAATAAAATTCTCTATTTTATGGTGTAATTTTATAAAAAAAAATATTAAAGTATGTAAAAGTTATTTAATTTATAAAAAAGATGTGGAAGTTGATTTAATTTAAAATTGTTGGTTATTCCCTCTTTTACTCTTTTTTCTTCAATTCAACGCTTTATTTTCTACTTATTCTGTGGGTGGGGACCATTTAATCTTAACCATTCATTTATGAGAACAAAGGATAACTATCATTCCTACCATTCTTACAAAAATAAGTATTTTTATAATAACCATCCTCTTATTGTTTATATGCATAAAAGTCATTTGTATTATTTTAAGATTAGGTAATGTCGGGATCAATTGTGATGTGCTGTCAAACGATTACCTTTGTCGCCGACAATCACCGTTAACCACCAATACTCTTGTATATATATTTCTCTATATTAACATTTGATCTTACCAAGATCACAAATATAATTGATCCTTCGCTGTCCTCTCAGTTTATTCTTTATCAACTGCGTATCATTCGTGAATCTATGCTATCAGTCCGATGATGATATCGGCTTCTGCTAACACAATGGTATCAGATCCACGGAGATGATTCTTGGATATCAACGATTCACGAGACACATACAATAATTAATGTCAATATCCAGAAATTTGAATACGCAAGGAGAGAACATCGATCATACAAGTCCGTGGTTATGGAGAATTGCAATTCTTTGCAATAATGGAATTAGAACATGAAATTACATTACTGGAACATGAACCCGGACGTTTGGAAGATAACAGAGACAAAGACAAAGTAATAACACAAAAAGAAGAGAAACCGTTGATACCAGAAATTGAAATTCAAGAAACTGCAACAAACGAAGAAATTCAGACAAAGGATAAGGTGCGTTGTTTTATGAAATCAACACAAAAACTATTGTAATTCAAGAAAGATGAAAGGAATTTTGATTTCTGATAAACTCTCAATCAAAGATACAAAATAAATAGGAAAGCCAAAAACAAACATTCCGGAAATAAATCCTCTAAACATGGAGAGGATAACAATCAATGATAATAAATAAAAATAGAAGATCATATTCAATATTCCCCCTCAAGATGAAGCGTGCAAATTTGCAATGCCAATCTTGTCAAGAAGGAAAAGAAGTTGTTGAGATGTGAGCCCCTTCGTGAGCAAGTCTACAACCTGCATTGTGCTGCTGATCTTCATGGGAATTATTTCTTTGGATTCAACACGTTCTCGCACAAAATAGCAGTCCATCTCAACATGCTTGGTTCTTTCGTGGAATACCGGGTTGTTGGCGATGTCACGGGCTGCTTGATTATCACAAAACAGAGGCGTGGGCGATGAAATGTGAACTTGAAGCTCACTAAGTAACCAACGAACCCAAATGACTTCACTGACCGTGGACGCCATAGCTCTGTATTCGGCTTCGGCTGAAGAACGTGAGACAACGGATTGTTTCTTAGTTTTCCAAGAAATGGGAGTCCCACCTAGCAATAAGAAGTATCCAGTGCGGGACCGTCTTGTGAACGGACAACCCAACCAGTCTGAGTCACAATAAGCAGTCAAAACAGGATCTCCTGCACGAGTAAGAAGAATGCCTTGACCTGGCGTAGCCTTTAAGTATCTTAAGACACGATTTGCTGCTTCTAGATGGTTGCTTCTTGGGTCGGCCACGAACTGACTTAAGACGTTTACAGAGTAGGTTATATCTGGTCGGGTGGCTTGAAGATATAGAAGTCGACCAACTAAGCGGCGGTACTGGTTCGTGTCAACACTTGGTTCATTTTCACCTCTGTCAAGTTTCAAGCCGTGCTCAATCGGAAAGGAACTCGGCTTGCAACCCAATTTTCCACAATCCTTCAAGATATCCAATGTGTACTTGTGTTGACTTAGGACTAGACCATCCTTTGTCTTGGCAACCTCTATGCCAAGAAAGTATTTTAATGGACCAAGATCTTTCACACTAAATTCTTCATCAAGTTGCGTTTTGGTATCTTGAATTTTCTTGAGACAATTACCGGTAATAATGACATCGTCCACATAGATAAGGAGACCACTATGATGCTTTCGGTTTCGTAGATGAATAAGGAATGATCGGCCTTGGACTGTCTAAAATTCAGGCGCAAGAGAAAGGTAGTGAGCATGTGGTACCAATTACGAGAAGCTTGCTTTAATCCATATAAAGATTTTTTTAAGCGACAAACTCGTGTTTCGCCGTCATTGGAAAAGCCCTGAGGAATCTTCATGTAAACTTCCTCATCCAGGTCTCCGTGTAGAAAAGCGTTATTTACATCGAGCTGGTGGATAAACCAATTTTTCTTTACGGCCACTGCTAGCAAGGTTCGAACCGTGACTAACTTAGCTACCGGTGCGAACGTATCATGATAATCCACCCTTTCTATTTGTGTGAATCCCTTTGCCACCAAACGAGCCTTGTACCTTTCGACCTCACCATTAGGCTTAAATTTGATTTTGTACACCCACTTTGAGTCTATCGCCCGTTTACCCTTAGGTAAGTCTACCAAGGTCCAAGTTCCATTCTCTTCAAGAGCTTTGATCTCTTTTTGCATGGCTTCGCGCCAGCGAGCATCCTGTGCAGCTTGCTTGAAATTCTTTGGCTCATCATTTTTAGTGATGGCCGTCAAGAAAGCTTTGTGGTTAGTCGAAAATTTACCATAAGAGACAAAATTAGAGATAGGGTAACGTACCATGGAGGTAACCTGATTGGAAGTCGAAGCCGGGTGTTTGACCGAAGGGGGAACATGTACGATGAAGTCTTTGAATTTTGAAGGCTGGGTTCTTGATCGAGTGGGTCTACCTTCATTTTGATTTTCGGCTTCCTCATGTGTCTCGTTCACTTCAGGTTCATTGATATTGGGCTGCCCCTCTTCAGTCACGTGGCCCATTTCATTAAGCCTATCACTTTCATTTGTGGCACTTGGGCTATAACTGGGCCCAGCATTGTTTGTTTGTTCATGGTCCACTTGTGTAGGGGGATTTTGGGTTTCAGTTTGGGTAACAACCGGTTCATCACCACAATGACAATCATGGATAACGATTGGTTTCTCGTTTCCATTGTCACCTCCCTTTTCGGCAATTTTGAAAGGGAAATGTTCTTCATGAAAAATGACATCCCTACTAACCACTAGTTTCCGGGTCTCGAGATCAAGGATTTTATAACCCTTAGTTCTAGGAGGATATCCAAGAAATACTCCTGGCTTCCCCCTTTCATTGAACTTGTCTCGGTTTGTGTCGGTATTTTTGAAGTAGGCGAGACATCCAAAGACCCTTAAAAAATCATAATCTGGTTTCTCATTCCATAGTAGCTCAAAGGGAGTTTTATTTTTTATAACCTTGGATGGGAGGCGATTAATTACATACGCCGCGGTCAGGATGCATTCTCCCCAAAATCTTTTTGGAAGATTTGCACCGAACCTTAGGGCGCGAGCGGTTTCAAGCAGGTGTCTATGCTTCCTTTCGACAACACCGTTTTGTTGGGGAGTATGAGGACACGTGGTTTCTAATAAAATTCCCTTTTCGTTATAGAATTCTTGCATGTTGTTAGACGTAAACTCCCCACCATTGTCACACCTAACCCGTTTAATTTGTTTCTTAAATTGTACCTCAACCATTTTGTGAAAATTTTTAAGACATTGACTTGCTTCACTTTTGTATTTAAGGAGAAATGTCCACACCGCTCTACTAAAATCATCAACTATCGTAAGAAAATAGTTGGCCCTTGTATATGACGGTACTCGATAACCCCCCCCAAATGTCACAATGAACCAAATCAAAAGGAGCGCTAGTTTTAATAAAACTGGAAGGAAAAGGTAGTCTAGAATGTTTTGCTCTAGAACATGAATCACAAAAATTACCCAAATCAATAACACTAGTTTTGAGAAAATCCATTTAAGCAAGCTTTCCTTTAGAAGCATGTCCAAGTCTTCTATGCCATGTCTCGACAGTGGTAGCCATAGCCTTCCTTACTTGAGCCATCTTCATTCGGTACAGTCCCCCTTCACACCTACCCGCACCAATCAAGTTCCTCCTCTGTAGTCCCTGCATGACACAAAATTCAGGGAAAAAAGTAATGCAACATTGAAGGTCGCGAGTAAGCCGACTAACAGAAAGAAGATTGCATTTGAATTCTGGCACATAAAGGACGCCTTTCACTTTTGCTCCGCTTGGCAGAGTATAATCCCCTTTTCCTTTAACAGGGATGGACTCTCCATTAGGAATAACAACAGGAGGTTCGAAAGGAGTGGGCATCATATTTGTAAGGGTGTTTAATAAGAAAGTAATATATTCGGTGCAACCCGAATCAAAAATCCACTCACCGTCTTCGTCTTCCTTATGAGCCATATTAGCTACGGGTTTGGTGTCTTCGCCTTTACCTGTTCCAGAAAAATGCCTCAAGAAAAGTTCATATTGTTCTTTTGTCAAACCTGGGATGGGGCTTGTTTCGGTCTCGACACAACTGGCTTTGGCTTTCGACCTTTCTCCTTTCTTCCCGGGCCACCATTCTGGGTACCCGATCAGCTTGAAACAGCCCTCACGCTTATGCCCATCTCTATCACAGAAAGTGCAGTGTTCGTTGTTTTCTTTCACAGCCCTTGAGCTGCCTTTTTCTCTGTTCTGACCCGAAGAAAAATCACGTCTTTGTGCAGCCTTGAACGCAGCAGATTCTGGTGGTGTTCTTCCTTCAGCTGAAATTGCTCTCTGTCTCTCATCCTCAGCCACCATGTGGTACGCATTTCCGAGTGATGGAATCGGTTTTGTGGCTAGGATTTGCGTCCTAATAACCGTGAACTCAGGATCTAGGCCCATCAAAAATTCATAAAGATGTTCCTTTTCCTGATGTTCGGTTATCTTTTTGCCCATATCACATTCACACTTGTCATAGATACATCGTGGGAAAGGGTGTATGGATTGTGCTTCGTCCCACACAGACCGTAGCTGAGTAAAGTAGGTTGAAACGGAGGCACCACTTTGTCGAGTAGATGCGATTTTCTGTTTTAATTCATACGCCCTGGGAGCACTTTCTTTCCCAAAACGCTCATTCAGATCCGTCCATATTTCCGATGCTGTACCTGCATATTTTACGCTGTTTCGGATGTTCTTCTCCATGGCGGTTGTCAACCAACCCTTTATCATTGCATCAACCCTCATCCACGACATGTAGTCCTTCGAAGACTTCTCCGGTTTCTTGATCGTCCCATCGACGAACTCATTTTTGTTCTTGGCAAACAGAAAGTTTGTCATCTCTTGACTCCAATCTGCAAAATTATTATCGGTAAGGACTTCATTAACATGGAGTTGTTTGGGGTAATCTGATGGATGAAGGTAATAGGGTGAGTCATACACGCTCCCACTGCTAGAACCCTCTCCTCCTTTATTTTTGTTTTGGTCATCATCTCCTGCCATCTTCCTGAATCGAGATCATGAATCGAGATCAAGAGCGGTTTACGAAACCTTCTCTGATACCATATTGTAATTCAAGAAAGATGAAAGGAATTTTGATTTCTGATGAACTCTCAATCAAAGATACAAAATAAATAGGAAAGCCAAAAACAAACATTCCGGAAATAAATCCTCAATGATAATAAATAAAAATAGAAGATCATATTCAATAATTCTTGTATATCTTCCGCTTATCATTTCAATCGCCGTTCAAAGATCGATCCATGGTTTTCTGCTTTTATCTTTCAATCTGTTACTTGAACCATGCTTGTGAATCCCAGATCACGTTCAGCAACAATTGCTGGATCCACCCTCTCCAGTCGCCATTAAAAATCCCAAATCATGATATCTTGTCGTTCGTCTCTAGAAATCCAAATCACGATTGCTATAATTCAGTGGCTAGGAGCTAGATTTCAGTCTTTGTTCGTAAGGTAATCATCAAAAACCGAAACCCTAACCTTCTTTTCTTGGTGAATTTCGGTTTGAGCAAGTTGTGATGAAACTGTTGTGATTTTGAACAGATTTTTAGGAGGCTTGTATGGAAGCATACTCTAGGCATTGTAGCAGTCGTGAGGAGGTCAGATTAATCACGCATGCCGATTTCTCTACTAATTTGTGTTTTATTCTTCAAGTTAAAACAGAGAATTCAGGTACTTATAACTAACATAATAAGTGAGCACATGTCTTGGATGAATTGATAAAGCCAATTTATCTCTATGAAGAATATATATCATCCCACTTCAGTCATTTCAAGAGTCTATCAGCAATATATTCAACCTATAACCAGAATAGCTAAACAAATGAAAAATATTAGGAAAACTGCAATAAACAAGTCAAAATACCCTTTTGGGAGAAGTTCACAAACACTGAATTTCATGTAACTACGTCATGACTTATATAGTCATATGACCAAAATAAAATCAACTGAAATAAACTTTTTTTATACCAGTTGCTTAAGAATGAACAGGTAATCTTTATGATAAATAATCCATATGAATCTCAACTGCCACCAACACCATTAAGTAAAACAATCATTTGGAATAAAATATCATAAATAAATCATATATATAATTAACAGTTGATGTGTTAACATTTTATTTTTTGGCTTTAAAATGGATTAACCAAATCATAAACATACAGTTGACTCTAATTTTCAATATTTTTTTGTTACTTATAAACCTACATTGCTCAATTCTCGAAACAATGTAATGATGTATCTCCCAAATCTTGTGTCAACCATAATACATACTTTAAGTTAAATCAATAAATCTTGAAGAACAAAATAAAAATAAAATCATTTTCTACAAAATTATTGATGTTTTTTTTTTTTTTTTAATTTTTTATTCATTAACATTTGTTTATAATTTTTTATAAAAGATTGCTTGTGTATGTGAATTGCTTTACTTAAAATTTTCTTTTTTTCCTCAAATTGATGTTCATTCGTTGTGCAGGGCTATGGCTCGACCCGTTCAATATAGGGCTTAATGGAGGCAGCTTTGCTGTCATGGTAATATTGCTATTAATTTAGTCAAATATTAAAATTTTCATATTTTCAAAAGTATAATTTATTTATGTGGACAATTATATTTGATTTCAAGTTAGCATTTCAAGAGCATGTTTGGTGTTGAAACATTTGGTGTATGTGTTTGTTCACTGCATTTGCGATTAAACTATCCATGTGTATTAATATATCTATTATTTAATATATTACTTTCTTTATTTATTATTTGGTAGAGAAAAGACAGAGAGTATGTTCTGTATAGAGGAGACCTGATCCAAAGTGGTCAGCCTAATGAAAATGGTGAAATCAATGAAGCAAAAGAAGATGAACAAGATAATGATGGTGTTGATAATGATGATGATGATCATCTAACATCGGTTTCTGGTATGTGCACAAACACAGTTTTTTTTTTTTTTGAACGGCAAAGATCTGAATATTATTAAAAAAAAAGCCAAGCTAGCAAGGGACTAGAATTGGCTAACTACACCGTTCTGGCAGTAAATTTTGAATCTTTAAGTATATTTCAAGTAATTAAGACAAGCTTAAGCTTAATAATCCAAACTTTTGCTGCACCTTTTATTTTTACCCATTTGACCACTTAGAGATGAATCTAACCCAAATTGAGCCATTATTTTAAAATGAGTCAAATTTTCCGGTTGACACCTATACATTTAATTGGTATATTGTGTGACAAGTTGCTAAATGTCATAAATGCCCTCTAACTTGTCTTCAGGGACAAAGTAGTAATTTTGAAACCGTCTTTCACATTTAATTGGTATATTATGTGACAAGCTGCTAAATGCCGTAAATGCCCTCTAACTTGTCGTCAGGGAAAAGTAATAATTTTGAAACCGTCTTTCAGTTTCATTTGAAACATATTGTTGACAACAGGTACAAAAGTGTATGACACTGGTAATGTCAAGTTCATGGTGATTGGTGACAACAAGTGAGATCCAAAGATGGACTTTACAAAAATTTTGTATTACAGTGTATTTGATTGGTGGCTCATCTTTTGGGATTTAAGTTACCTAAGGTCTCTTATCATATGTAGTTAGCAACTTAGTATGTGTAATGAAGTAATAGTCTTTTGCAAACAAGCAAGCAGACAACTTTAATGGTATTAGTTAGGTGGTATTTAAATGTACTTATCTAAACTTGACGCTTATTATAATAATTAATTTTGATTTTTTTTATTCTTTTTTACACTCCCGAGTCATATGTTGACTGCGGTTCAGTACACACTATAATTATACCATGCAAAACTATAACATAATTTTAATTCACTAACCAATGTTAAATTCAGTTTTCAGAAGTTACATATTTTAATTCCACTAAACCGTATACTTCACAAGCTATAAGATAATTTATATCTAATAACTCGTGTAATACACGGGCTATAAGCTAGTTACACATAAAGCGTAATAAATTATAAACTAAATAAAGACTACTTAAAAATGTTAATATTCTACATACTTTTTGCACAAAAATCGTACACCGTACCACATATATGGCACACTAGTAGAAAAACAAACGTTTTTTTTTTTTTATCTAATTCGTTATTTCGCAAAAGAATACAACAATTTTTTGGGGGCGTTTAACTAAAACCGGACATAATTACGTGTTTTTTTAGGTAATTCGATCTTTTTTATTTTGGGTGGTTTCTTTGGTATTAAGATTCTAAGTGAATATATTTTGAGCACTTTTGAGTATAGGACCGCCTAGGATAAAATTTTCAACAGGCCAGAAATTATATTTAGTACTAGTACAAATTTCGAGTATCATGTTTAGGTTTGGTCTAGTAATTCTTTCTTTTCTTTATACATTAGCAATGCTATGCTCCTTTTCTTTTTCTTTCTAAAAATACCATAAAAGGTAAACAAACGAGAAAACAAACACACACAATCAAGCAAACTTTTTCTATTATTTATCGTAGAGATAGACCAAGGCAAAGATTCATGATAACTAGGACATGGTGATAGACTTATACATAACATAAACACATGTGTGCATACTAATGTTTATAATTGCACACATATATGTTGAAGTAGTACATAAGTTATAACATGATGCATAGATTAGTTGTGAGTTTGTGCCTCATGAGCTTGTTTGTATGCAGTTGCTTCCGCAAGCGTGCTGCAACACCTGCATCCATTATTGTAGTAACGTCCACCGCCACAACAACCGTACCTGCAATATCCTCTACCATGGCCCCCACCGTTGTAACCGCCACGACCACCACCGTTGTTGTAACCACCGCGACCACCACCGTTGTTGTAACCACCGCGACCACCACCGTTGTTGTATCCACCGCGACCACCATTGTAACCACCGCCGTTGTAGCCACCACCGTTGTAACCACCACCATTGTACCCACCATATTTGGCATCTTCTACCTCATCTGTGCATTTTCATTTAATATCCTTTTGGTGTCATTAACGTAACAAATGTAATTTATATATAGTACTACCAAAAAAATAAGTCTGTTGTAACTTTTATTTGTCAAAAAAGGTTGCATTAGGTGGTGTTGTATTAGATCTAATGCAACTTTTTTATTACATAATGTAACCTTTTTATACAAAAAGTTGCAATTGAGAAAAGGTTGCATTAAGTCATAAAAAGATTACATTAGGTCTAATGTAACTTCAACTAATATCATTAGAATTGAAAAGTTGTATTCTATATCTTTCTATTTCTTTCATTGATCTTATTGCATGTACGTGGTTATTCTTTAAACGTATGATGTACTTACTCTCATGATTGGAGGCCAATTCCTTAGCAGCAGCAATTTCAGAAGTGATGAGGAAAACAGTTGCAAAAGCAAGAGCAATAAGAAGGAATCTCTTTGAAACCATTTTTGATTTGTTTCTATGAAAGGAAGTATGTGGAAGAAGGATGATGGATGAAGTAATACAATTGTCTATTTATACAAGGATTTGAAGCAATAAAACTTTATTGCAATTTGGTTGGCCGGTGAGAAGGGGGCCAAGCTTTCATTGCCTTTGACTCTTTCTGGTTAATATATATAATAAATAATAAATCCATTCTTATCCTGTTGCTTATGTTGTTTAGATTAGCAAACACATGTATACAACCGACTAACTGGTAACCGATATCACATATATGATCTATCTATAATTATATATGTAAGTGAAAGAAAATTATCTATAATTATATATGTAAGTGAAAGAAAATTCAGTAAAGTGTCATCATCAAATTTTATGTGCCATATATGTCGATATATAGTCGTAAATACTCTTAAGTACGTGATATTATGTCCTTTTAGAATACGGTTAAAACCAAGACAAGAAGTCAAGAAGTAATTTATTTTTGGTGGTTTAAAAGTAGGACAGATTTACTATTAAAAAATTGAGTACTTGAGACGACATCTTTGATGGTTAAGATGCTTACCTTTTTTTCGTTGGGGTGAAAGTGTTGCCTAAGGTATTAATCACGAACGAGTCTCTCATTCTTAGTGAGAACACACAATCACACATCTCTCATATCACTCATGTTATTTAAACATTTTGATTAATGAACAAAAAACAGTAACACATGCACAATTCTGATTTGTATATACTTACAAACCAATGGTTTATTTATACACATTGTTGACTCCTTTTTGTAGATATTGGAATAAGTAGTTACTGCTGGTAACTACAAGAAAATACTTATTTTAGCAATAGATTTTTTGCAGGATCATCTCTAAGAAAGATGGTGTGTAACAACATCTGCAACAAAGTTTATTAAGCTTTTTAATAAAGTCAACTAATGTTCACTAGTACAATCCAATTTATTTAAGCGGTTAAAATGGATTATGAGGCGATTTACTCCGCCTTATTAAATCTCGCCTCAAAAAATGAGATATATTATCAAGCGCGAGGTGAGCGAACTCCCTTAAAAAATTTGGTATTTCATAAACAAGAAGTAATCTAAATTTTAAAGCGGATCTAAGATGACTGCCTCAAACTTAATGTTTCAAAATCCAAAGAATTCATTTTGAATGTTTAAGGCGGTTTTCCAAAAATCCTATTTGGTTAGACGGTTTCATAAATGACCCCCCACCCCCCACCCCAAAAAATAAAATAAAAAACCCTCGCCTTATAAGAGAGTATTTTTTTCTAGTGCTTTAAAATCACTCAATTTTTTATTAATCTTATATAGTATAAGTTACTATCATCATCATGATCGTACTTAAGTATATCCCACTTAAAAGTATGAGTAGACCTACATGATCTTCATAGGGTCTCACGCACCCCATGGTTTTTCTTTTCTTCTTGTTGGATATATGATGTTTTCTTCACCAACCCAAGAAAATTTTGATACTGGACCTTATCAAATGTTGATTAGGTAAGTTTAACAAAGGGAGAAAGTGAGCAAAATGTTAAATCTGAAACTTTTCTCACAGCAAGAACTAAAAAGTCAGAGAAAGAGCTAATAGCAAAAAGTAAAAAATGAAGAAGATGAAGAAGAGTTAGAAAGAGAATGATATTTTGTTGGGTATGGTTAGCGTACAAAGTAGGAAAAGTGTGAGAAGCGTAGAAAGACACAGGAACGTACTATAGGAACGTGCCATGTGTCATTTGAAAAGGGTAAGAGCGTAAAATAAATTTGTGCACCCAACTTTTAGATATATTCACAGACCAAGCTGCTATACTAGTAAAAATACAAACTGAAATTGTAAAAATACGTTCTGAAGTTATAAAAACGGACTGGTGTATGAAACTTATCTATCACAAATAAAAAGTGGGTAAAAAAAGAACATACCAAAGGGTAAAAAATAGGGACTACAGTTATAAAAATACAGACTGATATCATCTGGGTCAAAATACGGATCAAGTTAAAAAAATACGAAAAACGTCAAAAAAATAAAAAAAAAACATATCAATACTATGGTCAAAAGTAAAGGTAATAAAAATTTTATTATATGGTTTATTTAAAAAAAAAAACATAACGCTTTTACAAATTATTTAATTTATAAAAAACAGGTAAAAATTGATTTACTTAAAAAAGTCAAGATCTATTGCTTTTTACTCTTTTGGCTTTTTATTTAAAATATACACACTTATATTTACTTCCTGAGGACCATTTTATCTAAATTATTGATTTATCTGATTAAAGACTAAAAATCTATCTTACACTTATGGCGTAATGCTTCTTTTATACTAGAAGCATCTCCGTAAGAATTAAATATGCTTTACCCTTTGTACTCATTTAAACATAATAAACTTTTATTTTATTAACTATTCTACTATTTTTAGCATTTGATTGAGCGGGGAGTACTGGTCCCACATCTAATTCAAATAACGACGAGACTAATATTCTATTATTCTCTTAATATTTTTTACTTTATTCGTTAATGTAGTATAGAATTAGGTTTTGTATTTTATTTTAAGTTATTGGTTTATTATTTTGTTTTCTAAAAGTGGATAAAACAATAAATACCCAAATGAAATTAAAATAATATTATGTTCTGACTCAAAGGTAAAAAGTTTTAGTTTCGTCTAGAGACGATAAACAGAGGCAATGAATATATGGCACTTTCCTTAAGAGATTAAACCTCTAAATACTAATAAAACCCTGATGCATTATCTTTTTAATGAGTTTTGAAATTTACTTGGTTTTACTTTTTTATCACGTCAATAATGACCCGGCCCGTCTTAAACCAGACCAAAAAAAATATTACTTAATGATGATAGACCACCGCCATTAAATATTTTAGCCCCTTCGAAAATATTTTTGGTCCGTCACTAATTCTTTTAAACACTTTTGTATAAAAATAACTTAGGTTACAAACGTGTATAATATTGAGGGCCAAATGGTGATTCTTTTACCAGTATGAAGGCTTAAAAAGATACATCGGGTTATTTATAAACGTACACAAGTTATATTAATATATGTAAGCTTATCTTCTGACATCCTGCATGTGGTGCATTTAAAATCAGACACGCTTTTTTCTTTTTATAATATCATCCATACCTGCGTAAATTGTTTCCTACCTAGACAGACTGAGCTAGGGTGTCTATAGTATTAAAAGTGGATATAATGTTTAATCAGAATTGAAGCAGCAGCATGTAATTTTTTATGGGTCTTGCTATTTGGACACTCTAAACCCTATCCCTACACCTCTGCCAACCCTATACGCCACGTATAGGGCTATACGTGGCGTATAGGGCACTTTTCACCGGCAACCTCGTACCTCGTATAGCAGTCGATGTCAGCATCTATACGCCACGTATAGCACTATACGTGGCGTATAGCTGTTTTTTTTTTTTTTTAACCATTATCCGTGCGCGTATAGGCGTAAATCTTTCTTTTTACCTAGATTAAAGTTAGTAACTGGATTCTTGCACGACTGACATCAGCAATCTTTTT
>WOUH02000007.1:5476057-5487061 GCA_009936405.2 Stevia rebaudiana
TACTTGTTTAACTTATGTTTAGATGTTATAAGAGTGTGAGAAGTGTTTGGGGTGGTTCCTTACGTGTGGGTAGTAGGAAGAAGGCGAGAATCTTGATTTGGTTGAAGACCGCAAACACTTGCACCAAGAGGATTTGAACCGATCTTGATCTTCACACTTGAAGGCTTGGAGTAGATTTGTGGTTTATGTGTGGAGCTTTTGGGCAGTAACGTGGAGGGAAATAGAGAGTATGAAAGTGTATTTAATTAACTTTTGAGAAGAGTGGAAACAATGGATGCAAGAGTGGAAAGAATGGATGCATTGGGACTTGGTAACTTATTCAAATTTTCGGTCAACATGTGGGGACTCCTTTAGGTAGAAAATGGTATGGCTCAAGTGATTTATTTGAGAATGAGGGTGGGGATGGCAGCCGTAGGGGTAAGGGGGTAGGTGGTGATGGTGTGATGTGTTTAGTTTGGTGGGTATTAGATTTCTTCATGTATAAGATAAAGGGGTATGTGTATAAGTCTCCTTGTATATCATGTATGCATCCTTTTCTTTTGTATGTGTGTTTGTCTTTATTTTTAAGATTCATGTGTGCATATATATTGTATATATAAGTCACGTATGTATGCATATATGATATACATTTATATGTGATTTACCATTTGAAGGTGTATATATGCATATTCATATATATATGTAGGTATATTTTGTATTAACCGTTGCTTGTTATCAAGTTGTAGTGAGCACCATTTCATGTGGTCAGATATTAATAGTTTGGGTTTATTTAACGAGCTTATTTAACGACTTAGTTCACCCTTAATAATGATAATAAAAGTTAAATGCATCGTACGATAATGAGAGTTGATAAAAGTTTTACCAAAAATTTCAGGGTGTCACACAAACTGTGGAGATAGCAACGAAAATAGTGACAATGACGTTGATGGGGGTAGTCACACGTTCATAGGCAGTAAGCGACATAGCGGTGGTGGTGTTGGTGGCAAGCAAGCAGTGGCGGAGGTGGTGATGCGATCATGGTTGTGTTGACAACAACATTGGTGACCGAATGTTGAGACATTATTGATCTATCACTAGTATTCTTACAACAAGAAAAAGAGCATTGTTTTCTCCTAAGATAGGTAACCTCCCTATTGTTTTTTTCTTTTGCAGCTTTCTAACTACTTGCAATGCCCAGGTGAGCCTCCTTGAGACGAGATGTCAACCGTTCATACGGATTTTGACGCTCTAGGCCTGACTTATCAAGTAACGCCATCAAGGAGGAAACCTACCCCTATGGGAAAACCTCTAAGCCCAACCTGAAACTATGTCTTATGTGAGATTTGAACGCAAAACTTCTCATTTTTTTAGTATTATTAAACCAACATTTTGAGCATGTTTTAACTTTTAATTTGTATTCGTATTATTAGCAATGAAAGGATTAATATAACACATAAGAATTAACAACACAACTAAAGATCAATCAAGACCCATAACACTAACTACTTCAATAGGGTATGTATATATTGTTTTGGTTACAACTCATAAGCTATACAGGGATTAACAAAATATATTTGTTATCAGAAAAAAAAATAGTTACAAATGTAATTAACAAGATTACATAAAAGGTATACTCCAAATAAAGATGGTCATATTTTATTTGAACTCTTCTTATTGTCTTTCTTCTATTTCAACGGGGGTCTCACTGGGAGCAGCCTCTCTATTTCTACGGGGTAGAGGTAAGGCTTGTCTTCATCTTACCCTCCTCAGACCCTACTTTTAAGTTGGATATACTGAGTACGATTATGATGATGATTATTGTCTTTCTTCTTATATGTCATTTGTGCTTCAACATCAACATTTTGTGTTAGTAGCATCGGTTTCGAATATTATGTTTCCAATAATCTTCCTGATGATACTAGACCATACCATTTTCTTCAGCCCTTTAGCATATAAGTTCACATAGGACTTTATCCTTAGTTTTGTTATCTTTTTTAGTTTTTTAGGATTCTCAATGGTATTTTGGTAAGCTCTTTTTCTTTCATATGATCATATCTGCATCCTCTTAGTACTGTCATTTAATATTCAAAATATTTTGCTAATAAAAAACCCTTGGTTATGGGCTTGCGTATGTCGAGAGGTGGCACCATACATAATATATAATAGGTATTTACTAAATTACTTTTTCTATTATTTTGTTATAAATAAATCATTTTTTTGATGAATGCTATTTGCACCAACATTCTTAATTCACAACGATATATTTTTTACACACTTCCAAGGTTCTTATATAATTATATACAACACTCACATAAACAACAAATAAAAGGTAAATCATGATTTAAACCAAAAAAAATTCACCCTCACACCAACTAACCTAGTTCTTTGAGTAACTCAAAAGTAAGGTTTAAAGTTACGGACTTAAGAAATAGAGAAACGTCTTCTTCTAGGCTTTGTATGTTCGACATCATCATCGTCTTCAATATGAGAAGTGTCCTTTGATCCATGTTTAAAAGGATTAAACCTTCCAAATTTCTTGGACATCGATGAGAAGAAAGTCGGCTTCTTTGTGTTTTGTATCCTAGACGATGTTGATCCCACTTGACTCTTGTTTTGCATGTCGGATATAAAAGCCTTCATTTGCGACAATTCAGATCTTAAGGATTCGTTCTCTTTAGTCAGTGAGATGTCAGCTTGTACCTGAGACCTCATGCTCACTGCATTTGCTTCAGGTATGTGATTTTCGCTTCTTATCTGTAGTTGATCGAAGTAAAGTGCGTGTAAAACAATCTGTACGGGTAATCTTTTATTCTGTGAGGCGTGCACCCTTGCTTCGTATGAGAGTTTTAGTGGATCCATCGAACTACAAACTTTCTCACGTTCAATTTCATCTAAGTTCGGATGAGCCTATATAATATACGTTAGATTAGATGGTTATAAGTAGTTAAGAAAACTTGATTTAAAAGTTGAAATTTTAACTAAAGACAATCATTTATCTCATAAAAAATATTTAATTTAATATTTATAAACCTTGAGGAATATATCAACGGCCCGATACAGATCATCATCAAATTTCCGTGCAATTTTAGGAACCAAATTCGCAATTCCATTAAACTTCGAAATACTCAATTCACCAATCGTCGCAATTTCACCGAGATAAGCATCCACCGTCTTTGCAACCTTAATCATCGCCGGCGACGGCGTTTCTCTAAAATCGTTGGCGTTGAACACCGACACACTCTTCTCCTTCTCCACAAACATCGAAATCACCCTCCGTACACTCTCCAAATCAAACAATCGATCTCCATCAAAAGTGTACGACAACACTAGCAAATCATCGACGGTCACATGCTCCAACATCGCCGATATCCGTTTTTCTAGTTTCTTCTTGGAATCGATGGAGATCTCGTTGATCGGAAATGATCGGAAATGATGCTCGTTGATTCTCAACGGGGAGTAATGAGACGATTGAATCTAGGAGATCTCGTTGTTGATTTCTGGAATTGGAATCGATGGAGATCGAAGCTTTGACACTGGTGCCGTGGTGATTGTGGATGAGATTTGGAAATGATGTGGTACCTGTTTGAGCTGGGTACAACGCCTGGAAATGATTTGGAGATCTCATTTGTAATTTAAAAAACAAAAAAAAAAATTTCAGGGTAGTTTAGTTTCTAGGTTACCATTGCCACTACTTTAGGGTACTTTTCAGGATAGTTGGAGGGTTTGATGTGACATGATGTGATTGGGTTAATTTCAGGGTAGTTTACCCTAAGTTTCTTGCACTCCTTGTACCCTAATATCTTACAAAAAATCGAGAATGTGAACTCCGATTAACAATAACAGAAGAAACTTTGGAAGTAGATTTGAACGTACGCGATTGATTGCTTTGGTTGATGATTGGAACCCGATTTCGGATTGGGGGTTTGGAGGATGTTGAATAACGAGAGATTGCATCAAACCCCAATTTTGATCTGCTAAACAATGCCATATTTGAGCATGAGAAGAAAGACAAAATGGGCAGTAGCGTTTTTGCTTCGTGAGGTTTGAAAAGTAAATCCAGAAGTTTACTAAAGCCCTAAATTTGATAAACAACAGTATATGAAAAAATAAATACCAAAGTTACGTATATCTCATTTCGAATAATAGGTTTTACTAGTATATACTACATAAAGGCAAGCAAGGTAAACTAAATCAACTAAAAAATAGGAAGAGATAATTATCTCATAAAAATAATAGTAATTACGAAATTAGATATTAGTACAATGAATTAAAAAGGTCTCAAGACTCAAGATTCATCAACAGTCCAATATATTGAGATGGTGTTTATGGAAGTGATTAAAAAGTTTAGAAAGATACCTGATTTTATGAGGTGAGAACTCGTTCCAGAATAATTATGGCCGATGGATGAGATTGCTTAATGGATTATTGAGTGAGAACTCTTGATTCGTGAGGTTAAGAAACCGCCCAAAATTTTTAAAGAATATATGGGATATTTTGGGCATACGAGTGTTAACCGAAAAACTAGAAAAAAGAGTTAATTATTGTTTATAAGGAGAATGGAACCCAAATCTTTAGCAAGAAAATCTCCAACAATAGCCACTAAGTTAGAAAAACTTAGTTGAACAATTATCAGCTTACACTGTAATAACCATGCTATACGATAATTTTTTTTCAAATGGGGCCTCAAAAATATTGTGGTCGCTTATATTTTTATATATAGAGCCGGCCCTAAGAATATAAATATAAATATAAATATATAGAAGACAACTAAATAATAAACCATCATATTATAAATAAATACATGTTTAAAATGGAGTTGACTTAGACTAAATTCAACGTGAAAATTTATGGTATAAATAGTCATTATTATGCCTCTGCTCTCAGCTTTTACTTTGTTTACAATTTACACCAATGTTTTTAAAATCTGATCGAACATCAAACATATCTTATTACTCCCCGCACTGGTCGGAACACATTTTAATAACTAGATGATTTTATAATGTTATCATTTTTGGGCTGTGTTGATGGTGTTGAAGGTACTACGCCTTTTGTGAACCTGTACTTGTGTATGGTGATATTATGAACCTGTATTAAGTTAAATGCCATTGCATAAATATAACAAAAAGTAGAAACCTTTCTCCTAAAGTTCATTAGCAAACCTCTCAATATAATAATTTATTTACCTTTTTTTTTTTGCAACAACAATTACATTTTTCATTCACAAAGGAAACATTCTCTTATGCCAACTTTCTCTATCAAATGTTCCTGCTTTATCTCAAAATTGATTTTGCCATCTCGGCAACCAGTAGGCCGTCGGGAAAAACCACTCTGCCGGTTATCTTTCTGACGGCCTACCATTTTTTATAAGCCCCTCGGCCTCTACCTCCTCCACCAGAACCTCCTCTGGGATATCTGTCATTCCGGCGATCGGAGAAACCAACACGTCCTCCTTGTGAGAACCCACCCCCTCTTCCACCACCACCACCGCCACCGCTCCTATTACCAAAACCACCATAACCATCGACGTATCTTCCCCTTGACGACTCTCTTTCTTGCAATGGTGGTAGTTCTTTCACCACCACCAACCTTACACCGCTAACATTATCCTGGCCTGAATACATATTCAAATCTGATAATTAAAAATCCATAAACAAAATTTTTTGAATTTTTTTTAGTTTAATAAATGAATAACTATTATTATTACCAAACCTATGTCCTTCCTATATATACATATATTTCTTACCCACCAAGTGTTCATCGCCTTGTAGCCTAGTGGCATTGGTGGTAATATGGGTTCCTATGTTAGCGACCACATGATGATGATGATTATTATTATTATTATTGTTAATATTATTGTTATTATTATTATTCTTATTATTATTATTTTGAGCAGCCAGTGCAGGATTAAGTAGCATTAAGGAGTAAAAAAGTTGTTTAAGAAAAAGATAATATGACTTAAGAGGTTTTATGCATTTAGTACACTTTCAATGACATTTTCGCGTTTAGCTCGTTTAGATCAGTTTAATTTTTTTTTAAATTGCTAGCTTTTGTGAAAATTATAAAAGATAAAATAACATATGATACCTGCAAGGAAGGTGTTCAAATCATCAATAGCAACATCAAAGACTGCATATTTTTTATCAGCAGTCAATGCAAGTCCTCTAACAGACTCAACCTTCTCTTCCGATAAAAACCTCCTCAAAACACCGTATGCAAAACTGTAAATGACAATTTGACCCATTTAGTTATCATGGTTATATTCTATCCCTACAGGGTTGAAAGTATTAAATTGTTTCGTTAAAAAATATAAATGTTTCTTTAAGAATATAAATGACACGGGTTAAAATTCGCCCAAAGAGTACTTCTGAATAAGAATGTGTAAAACATATAAAAATAAATTGTTGAGAAAATTTACAAAAATTAATTTTATTTATTGATATTTTCCCAATAATATTATAAGTTTTTATTTTTATTCTGTCAAAAAACTATTCAGGAATTGATATGCTCACGAGGGTGTATATATTGGTCTTCCAGCTTCTAGAAGTAATGTCACATAGTTCTCCATTGATGTCAGCAGTGATCTCTGCTTAATCTCAGTATAACCCTACAACAAAGAAGCATGCAACAAACAAAGATTAAACAAAAAAGTCAATCCGGGTTATGTTTAATTTCTAATAAATAAAATTAAAAAAAGTAGCTTAAAAAATTAGGCCTAAAGTATATGCGTAAAAACGTTTTTGATACAGTTACTATTTGAAATAATGTTACAGTTTTGGGTAGACCCGTCATACAATACTCTCATTTTTTCACCTCTAATTAAAATTTAAAACTAAAAAAAGGAAAAAATAAAAAATAAAATACATGAGACTCACAATGCTCATTGCAAGCGCCTTTGCAAGCAGATCAACGGGTGAGAGACCAGAATTATTCAAGAGATCTTCAGCAGCTGATTTGAAAACAGGGATCACACTGCATTTATTTGTTTAGTAATATGAATATGTTAAGGAATTAAACATTAATAAAAATAAATAAAAATAAAAATGATACCTATCAGAAACTTGAAGTATTGCTTCTGCAGCATCGACACCAGCAGCTTTTGCAATATCTGATGGTTGAGGAGCTGACACGTGTTCAAATATCACACCAGCTTCTCTCTCTAACTTGGAAATATTAGCACGTCTAGGTTCATAAAGTGTAATCGCAACACCAGAATTTCCTAAAAAAACATAATAAAAAAAACTTTTCAGTCCATATATAAAAATTCTACTACATAATAATGCATTAAATATGATTAAATAGTAATTTCTGTTACAATATCAATCAAAATCTTTATACAAATAATATATAAAGAAATAACTTAGGGTGGTTTTGACATTTTCTCTTTAGCTAAATATTTATATTGACCCGTTTAAAATTAATAACCCAACAAATCAACCCATATTATTTTAAAATTACCTGCTCTTCCTGTCCTTCCAGATCGATGAATATAGTCATCAACATCTCGTGGTGGTTCACACTACAAGATTCAATATTATTGGTAATAATAAAAAAAAAAAATATTGATCAACATGCATAAACATAAAAATTGTTTTTTCTTTAATTATAATAAAACCTGGATAATCAATTGAACATCGTGTATGTCGAGCCCACGGGCCGCTACATTTGTGGCCACTAATGTCATAAACTTCCCTGATCTGAACCCTGCAAGTGTTGCCTGTTTAAAATACCACAAAAACTAGTTATTATAATTTTTCATATTTATATTTTTCTTTACCAATCAAATTACAACAAATCTAGAGGTTTCATAAGTTGTTAACTACTTATGGTTTTTTGATTAATTCAGAGGTTATTGTTCCAATCTGATTCTACTGCTTTTGGGTTGGACCACATCATCAAAATAAATAAATAAATAAATAAATAAATAAAATATTAAGTAGAAGAATTTTGAAAATGGGTACCTCACGTTGAGACTGTTGTATGTCCCCGTGCAAAGGGCGCGCTCCAGGCAACAAACCAGCAAGTTCAGAACAATAATCTTTTGTCTCTGTGAAAATAATGGTTCGTCCTCCACTAAAAACACACGCGCGTGCGGTTAATATTAACATTGTAAATCTATACTATATAATAAAAGAAGATTTAGGAGGGACACATGTCACTTTGTGATGGTATCCTCAATCTTTTTTCCCTCTCTTTCATATTAAATTTGTAACATTTATTAACACTTTATTTTAACAACTAAAAATAGAACCATCTATGAGTTAATTAAAAATCAAAGTGGATTTACAAATTTTTAAATATTAAAATGTGAAAAGTTTGAATTTTAAATATATAGACACACATATAATCCAATCTTATTTTTCATCTATAAATTTGTGTTAGTTGTTTGAGGTCACGGGTCACAATTTTATAAAGTTAAGATTTATTATTCTTGCTTCTCGATCATATTTAATCTTTCATATCAATGTGACTATTTTTTCACATGTAATATAGTATTTCATTATTTAACTTCTTTATATATATTTTTTATTATTAAACATGTGTAATACACAGGTACTAACGTAGTAAATAAATAATTAAATAAATAACCTGCTATGATGGCGAATAATATCTGGAATAACTTGGTATCTAGCAGAACTAGAACAAGGCATGATAATATGTCTCACATTTTCACTCGCCTTCATTACCTCCACACCAACAAGATCCACAGTTTTCTTGTTTCCTTTCAAAAACTGTGAAGCAATCTGAGGAAAAAATATATAAAATTATGATTTGGGTAATGGGTTGGATTTGGATTTAAATGCACTAATTAGGATTAAAAAAATTAATTAATGAATTAAAAATAGATTATGAGCAGCGTTCAACCAGTTTGACAATTACTTTATTTTCTTTATTTCTTGATTTTGACCCGTGTAAGTTTAAACAAAACCCAAATTAACCAATGTATGATTTGGATTTAAAAAATCTCACAAATTTAATTAAATGATTCTAAACAAGATTAATATGAGAGTAATCATACGTGGTTTACCCAAGCTGGTAAAGTTGCACTAAACAAAACTGTTTGAACTTTGCTTGCATCATTCACCTTTCCTTCAAATTCAAAACCACAATAAACATAAGCTTAAAATATATTTTTATGATTGATTATAAATTACAGCAAAAAAATATGAAAAACAACCTAAAATATACTCCACATCTTCAACAAAACCTTGCCTCAACATTTCATCAGCTTCATCAAGGATTCGAAATTTAAGTGAACTGAAATCAAGATTTCCCCTTTCTATGTGATCCTAAACAATTATTACTGCATGATTAGTTAACTTTAAAAAAAGTATTTAAAAACCCAAAAATCACTACATATATGGAGAGGTTTTCGTTTCGTAAACCAATCATATGTTGAGACTACAAGAACCGCATAATGCATTTGCATCAATTGCTTTGAATGTGATGCACAATTGACAATATGGTTATTTAACCAGTAACCGCGCTCTATTTCTCTCTCCTAATAATTATCTTTTATGCACTGTGTACAAGTTTAGTATGCAGTTTCCACATTTCTCAACATATTATTAGTTCTGAAAAGAACACAAACCGTATAAAAGTTGATACCTTAACACGCCCAACTGCACCAACAACTATATCAACTCCTCTTTTCAACTCCAAAGTTTGAGGAGAAATAGATGCACCACCACCACCATACAAACAACATGATGTCAAACCAACCGCATCGCCATAATATTTAAAATCAGTGAAAACCTATAACAAAAATTATATAAAAAACTTAACATAAACTTAAAATGACAAAAGCAGGAATAATTAACATTAAAATTAAGCATAATACCTGCTTTGCTAATTCTCTAGTAGGTAGAAGCACAAGAATTGTTGGTGATCTACCATATCCAGTTCTCCTTGATGCTTTTTCAGGTCCATTAGTGATAGATTCCAAAATTGGCAAAATGAAGGCTAGTGTCTTACCCTGAAATCAAAAGTTATAAGTTTAATTGATTATAAAATCATTATGATCCAATTCTGGATATGAAATTTGACCTAAAATACGATTGAATCAAGCTCGTGATGATTACATATGAACTGTCGTTTCATAATGTATAGGTTTTGATAACATACAATTGTGCATCATGAATATTGAAGTTAAAACTGATATAGCTTCAATGGAGACCAATTTAGTTAAATTGAGAGATTGAAAGCCCGAATACCTGACCAGTTTTAGCTTTCCCGATCAAATCGAGACCGTCGTAGATTGATTCGAACGTTCGAGCTTGAATTGGAAACAATGATTCGATCCCTTTCGTGTTTAATGCGTTCCGTAACGGGTCTGAAATCCTGAAATTTGAAAGATCATTCGGATTGTTGTCATTATCACCATCATCGTCTTCGTCCATTCCTAATGATTTCGTCTTTTTCCTCTTGATCTTCTTCATCAACGGGTTAACATTTAAAGACCCAGAATTTTATTTCAAAAATGTATAAATGAATCAATGATTTTTCAATTCCGAAGTAGCAATTCGTTATGCGATCATCATTTTGAGTAAGTATTATGATCGAGTTATCGTCGACTTCTGTTAACTCAATAACAAGTATGGCTTCAAGGCGTATTGGCGTGGCATGCTTTCGTGCAAAGTTTATTATTATTATTATTTTTTTTTGTGTGTAATGCCACGTGTTAAATAAATAATTGTTTTTTGACATCCTAAACGGCCTGCTATAGCTCTCGCCCCGTAACGTCATAAAAGGCAACTCACGGTTCTAAATCTCAGCCAGGAAATGAAGGTCGAACTGCTATTTCTACCTTAAGCTTGTATTACATATCATTAATGTGGGTTAGAGCATTCACATTAGCTTCTCCATCTCCATCTCTATAAATCACTTAGATCATTCACATTAGCATCTTTATTTTTTTTCTTTATAATTCATAAAAAATTACTACCTTTTTTCTCTCATATTCAATTAAATAATAATACTTTTTACCTTTTTACTACTTTTTCTCTCTCCTATTCAATTAAATAATAA
>WOUH02000007.1:5493154-5524908 GCA_009936405.2 Stevia rebaudiana
CACGGTCACCCACCACCACGTGCCGCCACCTGACACTACCCACGCCATCCACAATCTTAAAATGATTTTAAACATAAGAATATCCTTATTGGTCATTTTACTTGAATAATTAAGCTAGACCAAACATTTTTTAACAACTGCTCATTGACTTATTAACTTTTCCAATTATAAAAGCTAATCTAAACATTTTTTTTAAAAACTCCTTTTCAAAAATTTATAAGCTAATAAGCACTTTTGACAAAAAGGACTTTTGAAATAAATAAGCAATCCCAAACACCCCCTAAGTATTATAATTGACAAGCGTGTGTGTGTGTGCTGACAGAAACACACAAGTAGAACATCCTCCAAAATGGAATATATAATGCATGACGGAGAACGTCAAGTGGCTTTCAAATCAACTTTAAAGAACAAAAAAAATGCCCACCAATTTCTCTAGTAACTTCGGGTTATTAATACTAGTATTCGTCATGGTGAAGGAAAAAAAGAAAAGAGATATATTCGTGACAAAGGAAATAATTCTAAAAATGTTTCATGGAATCGGGTAACAAGCTTTACAAAGGTGCAATGAAGGCAACCAGAACTTTTAAAAAATGAAAAAAGGTGCAATATGAAGTTATTCCAAGTTAACAGAATAATTGTAAAGATGAAAGTAGAGGAGGAAAAGGAGCATTCTTAATCCTATAGCTCTCTAAATCTAATCAAGACATTAATGGCAATTCCTTCAACACGTTTAGGCATCAAGAATATAAGTATCAACCATTTAATTTGTGGTTATCATGTTTTATGGATTGAAAAATTATGGATGCATGTCATTATTAAGTATTAGATTCACGGTTGAAATTACATCAAAATGGAAGGCAAACGGGTTGTGCGTCACTAGCCTTTTCTAGATCTCATAATTAATGGGTTGTTCGGATGGATGGAACCGAATGTAATTGAAATTTAAATCCATTCCTTATTGTGTTTGTTGACTATGAGAAAAAATAGAACTGAAATACATTTCAATGAAGTCTCACACTTGATGAAATTCATAAACCTCTCATGTTTCAAAATTCTGAATGTTTCAAGTACCTACCACTGACCGCCCCCAACTGTCGACGTTGTCACCAACTGCCCCACCAACCTCAACGGCTCCACCGTTCCCAGCCGCCACCACATGCTTATGTCGTCGTCGTCACCTGCCACTCACCACTGACTACCGCCGCCTCCACCTGCCACCTACTAGTAATTGTTGCCGCCACTTGCCGCCGTAGTCAGCACTAACCACCACCGCCATTTGCTACAAACCGCCAAATTATTTTTCGTAGTCTGTTAAAAACAAAATTTATAAATCTTTTGAGTCAGAACATTTCTATGTCTGACATGTTGGACTCGACTAAATAACTCCATAGCTAGCCTCATGCGCTAGAAAACCAAAAGTATCACACTTTATATTATATTATAAGAACAAGAGGTATTTGCAAACTAGCTTGATATTATCCGCATGTGTTATCCAAAAAAAACCTACCACCAGCTAATTAGAGTGGTGAGTGGTTTTGTGAAATGGCTAAGATGGTTACAAGTCCACTGAAAAAAAGGCTGCAACTGCAAAGGCTGGAGAGTTGCTATACACAAACGAATGGTCCCATGCATGGTCCAAATCAGACAAACCAATTAACACCCTAATCAAATTAAATGGCACTCTTGGAGCCTTATGGTCATTTTGGTACAAATTTTATTAACTTGGTCATTTTAGTAATTTTCTCTTTTTTATTTCTAAACCTCTCCATCGATCCGCCAATGGATTGTCATACCAATGAAATGGTGTGTATATATATAAATGTATGTGTGTGTGTGTACCGTGTACGCTTTAAAATTTAAATCATTATAAAGACACATAGAACTTGTTTATCGATTATTGAAAGAAACTAAAACGTTTGAATACAAATATGCTCACAAATTGAAAGCGTTTGAAGAATCTTAACCCACCACATCGCATCCGAATTAAAGGAGTGAATGTTTGCATGATTCCAGCCCAACCTGCTTTTGCGATACTTTAGCCCATTTATATCCTTTAATGTGTGTCCAGCTTATCAAGTCTCTTTAGCCCATCAAAACTTACAAAAAAAATAACAATACAAAACGTATTAATGTGATAGTTGATGAATTTGAAATCAAAACGTAGCCTAAATATTTCAATAATCTTACAATTTAGTAGTTACATCTATAGGATTGTTCACCCTTAGGAACAATGATGGAGCTTGAACAAAAACTAAGCGGAGGCAAAAGTTTAAGATTCATAATTTTGTTTCCTTGTCGCTATGTTTCAGGTCGGTAATTCGGGTTAGGTCAAACAGTTAAACTCTAATTTCATTTAAACAATAAATAATCCAATTTTTCATTCAAACAAAAAACTAAAATATGACATACTAAGACGTACAAAGTTTATGATGATACGATAAAAATGATGTGTCTAGAAAAGAGAACTACAACTCAGCTCGACGACTTTTAAGATCCTTCAAAATAGTCTTAATATTTTTCATGTTTCATATGATATAACAACCGAAATTATATCTACATTCAATCAAAGATTAATCAAACATAAAGATTGAATCAATATATAAAAAGCTACCAAGACCTTGAATTAAAAAAAAAAAAAAAAACATAAACATTCGAAAACTATGATCTTTAGTGTTTTTCAATTTTTAAGAAAAAATGTTATTATAAAAAGATTAAATTAAATATGTTGTAGTTTCAAAAAGTATGTATTTTAAAATAAATGCATATGGTTTTATTTTATTAAAAACGTATTTTTTAATTTAGAAAGAGTAAATAATATTATTAGTCATTAGTATTATATTTGTATAATAGGTGAGGGGATATAATTATTTTACTAGAGAGAAAAATTAGGTGGTAGACTAAGAAAATGAGAAGTGGAATTAATGCTTAGAAAAGTGACAATTGACAACAAAAAAAAAGTGTTTATATTTATAATTGTAACTAGAAATATGACCCGCGCTTTGCGACGGGGAGCATACGAAGCCCATGATACATATCAAATGAAATTACATCTCGGTGGCAACATTAACATCATAACTTTAATAAGCTAATCATTCTATTCTGAAAAACTGAATTGACGTTTAATTTGTTCGTTTTCCATTTGTTTTTTATAAGCTGCAAGCCACTTTGTTACCAACAAATCCAAGTGGACTGAACGCAACACGATTCCATGTGCTTCCTTCCCTTCACTGCCAGCTTTAACACCTGCAAATTTAATGAAGCAAGAACTCAAACCATGAAGCATATACAGATCTTATGTTGAATCATAATTTCCCAAATCACTATCTTATAGTATTGCTGATTTTGTGGATGTGGAAATTGAGGAAGCAATATCTTCATATGTTGTGTCAGGTCCATTAAAGTTGCACCCAATGAAACATTATTTACATAAAATTGAGTAGGAGTTATGATTTGGGGAGTGAATACTTGTGCAATGAGACCAAGAAAAAGTTGAGAGAAATTACGGATCCATTTCAAAGGTTTCCTTACCTGCAGTTAGAACTATCATGACAATCCACATAACATAATAATAGAGTTGTGCACTTCAGTAAGATTATTTACAATAGACAAACACAAAATAGTTACCTACTAATTGATCTGAGCTCTTTATACAAATAAAAACATAAAATTGATTTAAGCTAGATTAAAAGCAAGAATCTAAATTCAGAAAACACTTTATAATCATTAATACCACAACTCATAAAGTAACATATATAATAGCACGGCAATCAAAAATTGTGCCTGCAAACTCTTATTTTATTTTTCAAGTCAGATTTAGTCAAACATCTGTTTCATAATAAAATGTGAAAACACAACCTCTAAACACAACCTTCAAGCAATGTAATAAGAAAGGCAACAAAACACAAAATCATACACTTATATCTCACCTCTGGGTTGCAGAACAGAACCAACATATTCTTAGCGAGAAATATTAGGTTAGTAACCGGCAAAAGATCAAATACGAAACAAAGATACGTGTTAACCCCTTCAAATGATCCATCCAACCTCTTTTATATTGTGCAAAGAGAACTTCAATAATATCCATATCTTGCAAGCTTATTGATGTGGTCTATATGTGCAGGTGGTATTCATCACCTTAGTTGTATCATGTATGTCGAAACCAAACAATACTATTAAGAATTTTAGCCATTTAACGAATAAAACACTTTCATTAGTATTCATCACCTTAGTTGTATCATGTATGTCCAAACCAAACAATACTATTAAGAAGTTTAGCCATTTAACAAACAAAACACTTTCATATTCTTCATTTCACCTACAGCCTAAATAATACCCAAACTTCCAAATTCAGTTATGCTAATACAATACGATGTATAGGTTACATTAGAATTTTATTAGACGGACAATAACACTAATTTTAACTGACACTGAAAGTTCTTTAATTTAAAAGATGTTATTAAGGATCCTGTTTCTTATCAAATGAGCATTTACACAGGCATAACTTAATCAGTATAAAAAAAAGGTTCCTTTAACACAATTTACACACTCTTGTTTTACCTTATCTTGGTTCATTTCACCGCGTCGGAGATGATGAAATCGGAGTTAGGATTTTCACCGGTGGTGATGGGGTCTCAGTCTTGGTTGGTGGAGCGGTGCGATGGTTCACCGGTGGTGATGGGGTCTCCGTCTTGGTTGGTGGAGCTGTGTATTAGACAGCTTTAGTATACAATTTATATTACTTATTATTAGAGGGTTCATATTGTAAATATAATCTATATATATATTATCTCCATGTACGTACAATGATTTGATGAATACAATACAATTACACGTTTATTGTGGTATCACAGCCAGGGTTCCTTGAAACCCTAAATCTGCCGCAGCTACAACTCTGCCCCACCATCACCGCCACAACCCTCCACCGCCGGCAGCCACCAGCCCACCTGCTTTCTCTTCTTTTCTTCTTTTTTTTTCCGACCATCCAATGGCTCTCCTTGCACCCTTCTCCACCGCTGTGAAAACTAGCCACAACTCACACAAGTTTGGCTTCACCCTTTCTCCTACCAACTACGGTTTCTGGAAAGCCATGGTTAAACCCTTCCTTGTCACAAACGGGCTCTTTGGCTACATTGATGAAACCATCCCTTGTCCGCCACCCACCATTCCACCCGTCACCGACAAAGATGAACCCACTGTTAACCCTAACTATACTGCGTGGGTCTCCAATGACGCCCACGTTCGCAGCCTCTTGATTTCCACGATATCTGAAGCATCTTTTCATCATGTACAGGGGGAAACCTCTCGTGATCTATGGCTTGCTCTTGAACGAGCATATGAACCCACCTCTTTCTCACGTGTTTCAACAATTAAAACACAACTCATGAGACTCTCCATGCAAGGTGATGAAACTGCAACAACATATCTTACTCGGGCACAATCCCTCTATGATTCCCTTGCAAACCTTCGCCATCCTATGCCAGAATCAGACTTGGTGATGCTTGTGATCTCAGGATTGCGAGAAGAATACAACGGGCTGAAGACGACCTTGCTAACCCGACAATTTGCCACACCTTTCTCAGAACTTCCTGGCCTCCTATCTGATCACGATTATATGATCAAGAAATCGCAACCAGAACTGGCACCAGCACAGGCCTTTGCCACGGCTCCCTCCAACCGTAACACTACCAGCAGCACCTCGGTTCCTCCTGACACCATGCAACAGTTACAACAGCTTGTCTCTCAGCTCGGGTTACAACTCCAGCCTGCCACGACTCCCGGTCAGCCTCCCCAGGCTCTTTACACCAACCGTTCTCGTGGCCGAGGAAATAGGCGTGCTGGTGGACGCCAAAACAACTACAACAACCCCAGTAACTCTCGGCCCACCGGGGGTAACAGGAGCCAGTTCAGCTGGGCATCAAATCAGAACATGGTTTATGGCACTTGCAATCGTTGTGGGATTGGTCATTTACCCTCCCAATGCCCGAATCGTGATCCTGCTACTATGAGGCCACGTCAACCATCAGCTAACTATGCTGATTATCGTTCACAGGCATCAACAAGTGCTTGGCTCCCGGATACAGGTTCCAGTAATCACGTTTCTCCAGATCTTGCAGGTTTCGACAACTCAGAGCCATACTTTGGTGAGGACAATCTCCATGTTGGTAATGGTAAGGGACTCCCTATCCTTCACATTGGGTCTACCCGTTTTTACTCACCCTCCAAAACCTTTTGTTTAAAGAATATCTTACATGTTCCCGAAATTAAAACCAATCTTCTTTCCGTACAAAAATTTTGTCAAGATAATCATGTTTTCTTTGAATTTCATGATACCTTTTTTCTTGTGAAGGACAAGTCTACACGCACTATCCTCCTCATGGGTCCAAGTGACGGTGGACTCTATTCATTTTGTCTTCCAAAGGATCGCCCAATCAACAAAGTTGCCTTTTCCACCTCTCGTGCTTCCCCAAATATCTGGCATCAACGTTTGGGACATCCACATCCACAACTATTTAAGTCTATGCTTTCTAGATATTGTTTATCTGTTTCAAATAATAAGTCTATTTCTCATTGTAATGCATGTTCCATTGGGAAATCGTCTAAACTTCATTTGCTTCCGTCTATTTATAAAAGCTCTCATGTTTTAGATCTTATTGTTTGTGATGTCTGGGGCCCTGCGCCTGTTATTTCTTCTGATGGTCATAAGTATTTTTTGTTATGCGTTGATCATTTTACTCGCTTTATGTGGATTTTCCCTTTAAAACAGAAATCTGATGTGTATGATATATTTACTCGCTTCATTGTCATGGCTGAACGTCAATTTAATACAAAACTAAAATCTGTTCAAACTGATGGAGGGGGCGAATTTCGCAAGCTTACCTCTCATCTCTCATCCATGGGCATCCAACACCGCTTCTCGTGTCCACACACGAGTGAACAAAACGGTGTGGTTGAACGCCGTCACCGTCACGTGGTTGAAACCGGTCTTACTCTTTTGGCACAATCCCATGTTCCTCATCGCTTCTGGCATTTCGCATTTGACACTGCAGTCTACCTTATCAATCGCATGCCTTCCAGAACCAACTCGAATACCTCCCCTTTTGAACTTCTCTTTAAGCGTAAACCGGACTTTTCCTTCCTACGTGTGTTTGGCAGCCAGTGCTATCCACATCTTCGTGCCTACAACAGCCACAAAATGGATTTTCGATCCACACCTTGTGTTTTCCTTGGCTATAGCACAGCCCATCATGGCTATCGGTGCTTGGATCGCATCTCTGATCGCATTTATCTTGCGCGTCATGTTCGTTTTAACGAGTCTTTGTTTCCGTTTTCAATTTCCTCATCTGCTACACCTACATCCTCTCCTGACTCGCCCTATGTCTCTTCCTATCCTACTTTCCAACAGCAGCCTGAAACGGCCGTGTCTGCCTCACAACAGCAGACTGAAACGGCCGCGTCCACCTCCCAGTCTCAACAGCAGCCTGAAACGGCCGTGTCAGGTTCTCAACAGCAGCCTGAAACGGCCGTGTCATCTCCACCATCGTCTGAACCACCTGTTTCAGCCTCTCAGTCTCTACCTTCACATTCATCTACTCAAACACCCTCACCCATAGCTCAACCACACAACACAAACACCCCATTATCAACCGCTCCTCCACGTCCCCGACCCCCTAATCTTCGGCCGAACCCTAAACAAGTCAAACCCTTTAACAAGTCCTCCTTTCACACTACCTCTCCCAATATATCTACCGAGCCCACGTCCTTTACACATGCCAACAAGGATCCTCACTGGCAACAAGCCATGGCTACCGAGTATTCGGCTCTTATGAGAAATGGAACGTGGTCTCTTGTTCCTCGTGTTTCGGGTACCAACCTTGTGGATTGCAAATGGGTCTACAAACTTAAACGAGACCAAACAGGTGCTGTGACACGTCACAAAGCTCGCCTAGTGGCCAAAGGTTTTCATCAGCAACAGGGAATTGACTATACAGACACTTTTAGCCCTGTTGTTAAATCTACAACTATTCGGGTGGTCCTCTCTATTGCCGTGACACAACGGTGGACCCTACGACAGCTAGATGTTCAAAATGCTTTTCTTCATGGGGATCTAAAAGAAACAGTTTACATGACACAACCGCAGGGCTTTATTGACCCTACAAGACCTAACCATGTGTGCCTTTTACACAAATCTTTATATGGTCTTAAGCAGGCCCCGCGAGCTTGGTTCCAACGTCTCACATCAGCTCTCCTAGCCCTCGGCTTTCACGGTTCGAAAACAGATCCGTCCCTCTTCATTTACTCTCAGCATGGAACACTCCTCTATATGTTGGTGTATGTCGATGATATTATTTTGACAGGAAATAACCCCAAGGCCATTGACAGTGTTGTTCACAGCCTTAGTCAGTCCTTTGCCATCCAAGACATGGGTGCTTTATCCTATTTTTTGGGAATTGAGATCACACGTACTGGTTCAGACATTATTTTATCCCAACAAAAATACATCAAAGACCTGTTGGCTCGTGCTGGTTTGACTGCTGCTAAGCCAGTCCCTTCTCCCATGTCTACATCTGCTCACTTGTCCCTTGGTGATAGTGCCCCTTTTGCTGATCCACCAAAGTATAGACAGATGGTTGGAGCATTACAATATGCTACTCTATCACGCCCCGATATCTCTTTTGCAGTCAACAAGGTTTGTCAGTTCATGCATTCTCCAACTGAGAACCACTGGTCTGCGGTTAAGCGTATTCTTCGGTATTTACAAGGCACGTCTAATCAGGGTCTTCTTTTATCTCACCGTTCCAACGCTCAACTCCATGCTTATACAGATGTAGCTTTTAACTCTCTCAGTGCCTTCTCTGATGCTGACTGGGCTGGTTGTCCAGATGACCGTCGATCCACGGGGGGATTTGCTATATATTTGGGCTCTAATCTAGTGTCGTGGGCTGCCCGGAAACAACGCACTGTATCTCGGTCATCTACAGAATCTGAATACAAAGCTTTGGCAGATACAGTGGCAGAACTGACTTGGTTGGAGACACTCTTGCAAGAACTGCATGTTAAGACACAGTCCGTGCCAACCCTATGGTGTGATAATCTTGGTGCAACTTACTTATCAGCAAACCCAGTCTTTCATGCTCGGACCAAACACGTTGAAGTTGATTTTCACTTCGTCCGAGAGAAGGTTGCACAAGGACGCTTATCGGTTCAGTTTATATCCACACATGATCAAATTGCTGATGTGTTCACAAAGCCTCTATCGACAGATCGGTTTACTGCACTAAAGTCCAAGCTACAGGTCGCTTCCCGGCCTTAGCTTAAGGGGGAATATTAGGCAGCTTTAGTATACAATTTATATTACTTATTATTAGAGGGTTCATATTGTAAATATAATCTCTATATATATATATATTATCTCCATGTACGTACAATGATTTGATGAATACAATACAATTACACGTTTATTGGATAGTAGTGATATACCGTATACGTAGTTGATTTGAAAAACATATAGGCTTATAACATTAGGCAGAACAACTATTGATTCCAATAGTCTAGTAGGCAGAAATTGTCATATGAAAATAAAACATTCATATGCTATCAAGTAGTTAATATGTATACTCAACTTCCAAATTTTATAAATCATCATATGATCCAAAGAAAGTGAACATTGCATAATTTTGTGACTTTTTGCGTAATTAATCATATTTTGCTAAATTAATTGCCGCAAAAAAAAACTAAATTGATCGTTTTAAGACCAACTCTTAAAAATCTAGCTAAAGCATCCTCTAAACTTACATACACTCCTTAAATGAGTATCAATTTAAATAATCACATTTTCATAGATTTTGACCTAATCAATTTGACAAGTCTATACCTTAACACCAATCCTATCATTTTAGTCATCGAATTAAAGTTCTTTTAGTTAAAAAAAACTTGAAAAAAATTTGTATGTTTATAAAACACTAGTCGGTCAAGTTGGTCAACAATTCATAAATTTGACCCTTAAAAGTCAACCAAAGCTCAAGTTCACCGTTTACATCTAGTGATTAAAAGCATATTTTCAACAGGATTCTCCTACAACCATATTTCATGAGTGATGTTAGGTTTGGAATAAAACACAATATAATATAGGTTTTAAGAATTCATAATCAGTGCAATAATGATATACTTAGCGTTTGATACATATGTACTCATGTTTGTTTATGTAACGTGATTTATGATTTAACGTGTAAATCGCAAACACTAAAAGTTGATCGTTTGTGCTCCTTAGAAAGAATACAAAAAGAAAGTCGCAACACAGTATAAATTTTACTATTATTTGTGATTATTACACATTTTTCATAAACAACGTGACATAAACAGAATAATTATGAAATTTGATTAGTTTTTAACTATTATTGTTTTAAGTTTTATTTTAACTTAACACCACACTATGGAAAATAAAAGTTAATAACAAGTCAATTCAAACCTTTACAATAATATAATAATTCGATTCTTTAGTAATTTAGAAAACTGTTAAAAAAATTAAAATATTAAATTACTTTTTCTTTATCATAGAACATGGGTTAGATTTAACGCAGATATAATATGGGGCATATTGGTTAGTTTATATGTATCCATACATCCCGCCTGAATAAATTCTTTTAATCGCCGATATTAACATCATCATCATTTCATCGCAACGACCCCCATTTGTTTTCGCCATCAAATTACGTAAACGGTTATACTGCTTCTGGAATCATTTAATCTTCTTTTTCTTAATCGATTAGGGTTTGATCTTCTGTGTTCACATGAATCTTGTTGATTCCCTCTGAAATCAGCTTAAATGGCGAGGGTTTGCGCCAAACGGGATGCTCAATTTCTTCGTTTTTCATCCGTGTTAATCATCATCATCTCGTTTAGTGCAACAATTTCAGTTTCCGCGAGATCTGATCAGGAAACTAGAGAACGATTTTATGGAACTTTAGTTAATTCGACGGCGCCGGAGTCCGGCGACGGTAGTATCGCTAAGATGTTCGATCGCGTTTTGGAGAAAGAATTCTCCGAGAATGAGTCAACTGATGGTAAATGAGTTTCATTTCTTTAGTAAATTACTTGATCTCCATTGTTTTCGGAACTCATGTTATTTCGTGATGAGAATCTGAAGTCTAACTAGTTGAATTAGTTCTTTAAATGTCACGAATTTCCTGTAATTCAGCCGATTTTTTCTCCGGTCAAATACTGCAACTTTCTTAGTAATATCTTGCATGAATGTATAGATCTAATTACGGTTTAGAATTTTGGAATTTGTCTACTGTGAATCAAATGTAGGGGTACATCTTGGACACTTAACTGTGATCTGTGCTTATATGTGGAGTGAAGTGAGTTGTTGCATGTTGCTTGATGGAAATGTAATTTAGTACATAGAAAATCAGGTACTGTAGCTGATCTTGAATCACAACTAACATCTTGTTATAAGCAGTTGCAACTTTAAATGATGAGTATTAGCACAAATTCTTCCCCATGAGTATTAATTTCACACTGTTACATACTATATAAACACAGAGATTTGCTTTGTTGTTCAAGTTGGGCCATTTTACAAGATAGCACTTGCTTTTAAAATTTATTTAATGAGGAATTTCTGCTCATACACTCTTATCAGTAATCTATGTGCTACATATTACCTTTATATTTAGTCATAGAAAATACCTACATTAAAGGGAAAAAATGTGCATATGTTATTGTAGCAGTTGGTTCTAGATTTTTTCTATCTCATACCAGTTATTTTTTCCTATTATGTTAGGTTCTGCTCAAAGCAATTTTAATACCAGTGTTGCTGATCAAGAAGTAAGAATATCATTCTGAAGAATTGCAAACATCATACTTAATTTCATTTGTTTGTGGGTCAGTTATAAAAACTTGGAAAATTTAAGTAATATATTGTTTTGCAGGCTGTACTTGAGACTGTCGCTAAAATCACTCATGAAAAGACCAAAACAAATGATACTCAAGAAGCAAAGTGAGTATCTGAGTAAATTAATTGTGTGTATAAATGTAATACATGATTGATTTATAGCCACAGTTATAGTCAATGTGGCAGAACAGACCTGCAAATGCCTTGAGATTTTGTTTTTCATTTATTATAAATGTTTTATCTCAATTTTGTTTCTTTTGACAGTGAAGATGAAGGCACACAAACACTGATAGACAAAGAGGTGACTGACAATTGAACATGATATTGAAATTCTTGCTTCACTTTTTACCATTTGGTACCTGATTATATCTTTTGCGCATTTGCAGGACAATGTGTTTGTAATATCAAACAAGAAATCTAAATATCCAATGCTTCAAGTAGATGTAAGGTCAGATCTTTTGTATGTTAAATATATTCACTTTTTAAATGAAAAGTTGGCGTGATTAGTTTCAAGTTGATATTGCTCTTATAATAACACAGTTTATTTGTGTTTCATGTTTATAGGTTGATTTCAGATTTGGTGGTAATCATTGTTTCTGCTGCTATTGGTGGAATTATTTGTTCTTGTCTTGGGCAACCGGTTTGTATATCTGTCTTTTAAATGCCATATAATTGTATTTTTATCTTTAAAGACGACACTGTTTAAAGATGGCAATTTTAACACATTTAATGGTATGAGTTGGTTTATGCTCTCTCTAAATGGGTCAAATGAGCTATAAAGGAAACAAGTTGAGCAAATAAAATAAGTAAATAAAAAAATGGGTTGAAACTTGAAACTCACACATAGTATATTGTTAATGCAGAAAACCCCAATTCTTTTTTTTTTTTCAAGAATTCAGATTAGTATTATTAAAATATTATAACTTGAGTAATAATTGACAATGGACACTAATTATTCATGAGAAACCAAAGTGATTTGGGCCATTCTGACCAGTACCAAAAGCTTGCTTTGACCCATTAATTATATCGTTGACCCGCCAATTTTCCCACTTGTAAAAATGTTTTTTGATCTTCCAAGTTCCAACTGAACTTAATTTTACTTTTCGGGCTTTGGTAGGTTATTGTTGGATATCTTCTTGCGGGTTCCCTTGTTGGACCCGGTGGTTTGAAATATGTTAGTGAAATGGTACAAGTTGAGACATTTGCTCAGTTTGGTGTCGTGTTCCTGTTATTCGCTTTAGGACTCGAGTTCTCTATGCCAAAGGTTTAATAATTAATCCAATAAGTTTTTTAATTTTTATGTAAAAGATTGTTTTGATCTTCTAATAAAGCTATCATCCTTATTGTTCCTATTGCAGTTAAAAGCTGTGGGTCCCGTAGCTGTTCTTGGAGGTTTACTTCAAATACTTATTCTTATGTTTTTGTGTGGAACATTGGCTATGGTAATTCTACAAACTTTATATATGTGGTGAATTTTGTATTTTTTTTATTAATTTAAAAATGTTTGTTGTTCTAATTCATTGATTGAAACAGTTATGTGGAGCGGAGCTGTCAGAGGGTGTTTTTGTTGGTTGTTTCCTGTCAATGTCATCAACAGCAGTGGTTTGTTATATTTGTCAACTGTTTTAACTCTCTAGTTTGCTCATTTTGGTAGCCTGGGAATAATTTCTATTTTCTATTTTTTTTTTAATATTTAGGTGGTGAAATTTTTGGTTGAGAAAAATAACAATAATGCCATTCATGGTCAAGTCACTATTGGGACTCTCATTTTTCAGGTCGGGAAAAATATTCCTACTTTTCTTGATTCGTGGATTATATATATAATAAAAAATAAATAAATGCTTTTGCTATAAGTCCCCTTTTAATTTATTTTTTTAATTTGGTTTTTGTTGTTTTTCAGGACTGTGCTGTTGGTCTACTATTTGCTTTGTTACCAGTTATTGGTGGCAACAGTGGGATTTTACAAGGGATGATCTCAATGGGAAGAGTGTAAGTTATTTTATTCCGATAATTAAATTAAAAAATATAGGTTTTATAATAACACTTGACACGATATTAATTTATAGAAAAATTAAAAGGAAAAAAGTCAGCAAAAAGTATTAATTTCTTGTCATTTAACTCAGGTTGATGACTTTATCAACATATCTCTTTGGTGCATCACTTTTAACATGGTCATTCATGCCACGGTTCCTCAAGCTAATGGTTAAACTATCATCTCATGTAAGTTAAACCAGTTTCATTTCATTATTTTTTTTTTTCAAGTTTAATTCTAAAGTTAATTAAAACTCACTAGTATTTTTTTAAAAAAATTCCATTTCAGACGAATGAACTCTACCAGTTAGCTGCTGTGGCATTCTGCTTATTATCTGCTTGGGTAGGTTAAATAATAATCTCTAAATTTAAAAACCGTTTTCTTGTTTTAATATTTTTTATTTATTTTTTCAGTGCAGCGACAAGTTGGGACTAAGTCTTGAGTTGGGTTCCTTTGTGGCCGGTGTTATGATTTCTACTACAGATTTTGCACAGCATACTTTAGATCAAGTAATATTGAATATACATGTTTCTTCTTACAAAAAAATTTAAAAATGTTAATAATTTGTTTTGATGAAACATATTGTTACATAAAATTTAGAACATGTTTATTGCTACATAAAGTATGAAAAATTTTTGGTAATTTATCTCTTATTAAACATACCTTCTACTGCTACAAAAAATTTCGAAAGTGGTAATAATTATTTTTCAATTTTAATTTTATTTTAATTTTAGGTGGAGCCAATACGCAACTTATTTGCAGCTCTTTTTCTATCTAGCATAGGAATGCTGATACATGTACAGTTTCTATGGAGTCATGTGGATATATTATTAGCATCTGTTATTTTGGTTATAGTTGTAAAAACTACCGTTTCTGCCCTCGTTACCAAGGCCTTCGGATATGGCGTTAAAACCTCATTTCTTGTAAGTCTGGATGACTGGATCAGAATAAAAAATATCTGAAAATAATATTGATTTTAAGTATTTTAAATTTTTGTTTAGGTTGGAATTATGCTTGCTCAAATTGGAGAGTTTGCGTTTGTTCTTTTAAGCCGCGCCTCTAATCTTCATCTTGTTGAGGTTCTTTTAATTTTAATTGCGTTTTGTGTTCTTTTTTTCCAGTCACAGTTATTAATTATGATTTATGATTAATACTTGTTTTTTAGGGAAAGATGTACCTTCTTCTTCTTGGAACAACGGCTCTTAGTCTGGTATTGTTTCAGACAATAACCTTTTGTTTTCGTAAAAAAGTAGAAATTATTTTGTTATGGGTTTCTAACATTTAATTATTATTATTATTATTACTATTGCAGGTGACAACTCCTGTACTTTTTAGATTAATACCTGCTGTGATACACCTAGGAGTATTGATGCATTGGTTTCCTTCAGAAACTGCACAACAACCACCTGAGGTCTCTCTATATATGCATTTTGACAAAAGACTACATGGATCCTATTTTTTATTATAAATAAATAATAAGTATCTTAAAATGATGTGATTTGTTTGTAGCAGGAGATGATTTTGGTGAATGATTTAACAAATATCAAAGTGGTTGAACAACGAGACAGAGTGTTGTGAGTCTAACTAATTTCACATACAAGTTAAGTAGTGTATGGCAGGAAGAAAGGTAAGTTAGCAGGTACATATAATAGATAAGAATGGGGTTTGGTCTTTCTTTGTGTAATTTAAGTGCACCACATCACATCTACTTATATATGCAGTTTTGATAGCCTCTCTTCGCTTTTAATATATATATTCCCATTTGGTTTATAGATCATTGTTGTGTTACAAAACAACTATATTTTTTGTAAACTGGATTTGATTTATATGAATGTTAGGGAAACCTATCTTAGACTCATGGCTTTATACAATCAAGCCCTAATAGTATATTATCAATATATATAATGAACATAACATACTACATCTTTGTAGGCTTCAATCTAATTTCATCTATTTGTTGATTGCTTTCACTTGCATAATGGATTTTAGTATGATTATATTATGGGTTCACAAATGTGTCAACACAAACCTCTCACCCCGAATAGTAACTAATTCCAGGGTGACTTATTATAAATTTAACTATGTATCTTTTACAATAGTACTAGTATTATTTTTTTAAAACCCCTTTTTTCTTATAAACATGTCTTGTTCTCCGTCATTTGAGTTATAAGTTTGAGAAGGTTGGCGATAATATTCACAATGGTTTTCTTTGGAGTTCTAGAAGTGTCATGACAATTTACTATAGAGTTTACTAATTGGAGTGGTTGGTTTGTACGCATCAAATAAGGAATTAAAACTCCCATACTCGCACGCTATCAATATTAATCAATATTAAAACCTCTTTCAAAAACTAAAAAATTTCGTTCACATTAAAACAACTTTGAAACCAACTTCTTTAATAATGCTTCAATGTACCATATTGGTCTCAAAATTCATCTAATTGCACGTAGAAGCGCTTTACAATGGCATCGATGTATATGCAGATGGGGTTATTCAATCATGAACTGAACATGGAATGGCTATGTTTGATCGATCTTAGTAAGAACTACGTGCACTATGATTGGCGATGTCATGGGGCATGGGGATTCTCTGTGCACTTAAACAAAATGGTAACACTGATTTAATGTGTGACTTTTGATTTGTGAGGAATATGCAGTACGCATATTCTTGAATAGAATTGAAGATGGGTTTCTCAGCCAATTTGGGGGTTTGGTATAGTCAGTAAAAACCCCTTATGAAAGTGACATGGTAGTGATCAAGACGTGAAAGACAATCCCTCCATGTGAGTCGTGAAAGCATCTCACTGTGTGAGTGAGCTCACGACGTGGAAGGAGAGAGAAATGGGTGTGGGCACATGAAAACACCATGCTCCTCTTGTGTGAGGGCTCACATTCACATGAATATAGCTTACGCCCTAAGATGTACGAATCTGTAAGTATTAGTAAGGTTCATTGTTTAGCGAAAACGTATGATTGGCCCATCAACAATACTCATACACCACATCTTTAACGTTAATTTCAATTGTTACAACCTGAAAGTTGCCTTAGACAACTACAACTATTGCTACGAAGCTACCACCATTATTGATCTCTAAATTTAGTGAAAGTAGGACATGCACAAAGAGATTAAAGACATAAGATAAAAGAGCACAACGAGATTGCTTTTGTTATGCCCGGGTAAGGGTGAATATCCATGACGCAGGAAAGAGAGTGTGCTCAACTGGGTGAGTGAAATGAGTGTAATATGTGAGTGAGGGTGAAGAAAATAAGTAAAATATAGGAGGATAATATGGTATATTCTAATTGGTTAAAAAATATATATTTTTTTAAAACAAGCAAACTTTAACTCTGACACGTGACCCCTCTCACGCTCCTCTCACATCTGGCCAGCACGATGTTTCGGGGAGCGACCAACTGAGCTGGCCGCCCCACGTCCCTCTCATGCATGTATAACACCCAGTCTTAGTGTACCGGAATGTTCATATCATAAATACAAACATAAGGCCATTCATCATAAAAATATGTAACAATGATAGAAGTTGCTCATAACTTTATATCAATCATATGTTGTGCTATAAAATAGTTTTTATATTAAAATATAGTCAATGATATTGTAACAACATATTCGTCCTTTTAAATAAACTATGCTAAACGTACACCCTTTCATTATTTTTACTTGTCTTGCAACCCTGACACGTGACCCCACTCACGTCACTCTCACGCCTGGCCGACACGATGTCCCAAGGAGTGACCAGCTGAGCTGCCGCCCCACGCCCCTCTCACACTTGTATAACACCCAATCTTAATGTACCGGAAAGTTCATATCATAAATGCAAACATAATTACATAAGGCCATTCATCATAAGAATGGAAGTCACAATGATAGAAGTTGCTCATAACTTTATAATAATAATATTTGTGCTATAAAAATATTTTTTATATCAATATATGGTTAATTGTAACGGCATATTCATTTTTTTATATCAGGCTATCAGCTGTGCTAAATGTGTCCCTCTTCGTTATTTTTACTTGTATAACCAACCCCTCCTTTCAAATCCAATATAAATATAACAAAACCTTTATGTTTTCTACTTTTTTACTTTTAAACAAAATAATTGTTTTTTATAACCAACCCCTCCTTTTAAATCCAAGATAAATATATGTATATATTTTTTACTAATCTTAAAACCCATTCAAATAATATATACTACAATTTGACATCATCGTTATTAACTATAGAGTTGAATAAACAATCAAGTTTTCTTACAAAAATAATAAAATGTTATTATCATTTTTATAAAAAGGTTAGCTGATTATAAAAAAACTGTTGTCTTATCTATTTTATAACTAAATTTTATGTGATTATAACGAAAAAATCTTTTATCTATTATATTAAAAACGTTTAAAAAAGAATGAATAAACAAAAAACGATTAAAAAATGCTGTATAAAGAACAAATTTTCAATAAAGAATTTTGAACTAAAAATCGTTTAAAAAGAACGATTAGGCAAACGCGATTTTGGAACTTCTTAAAAAACGAAGTTCAATCACATGTGAACTTTTTAAAAATAAAGATCTATTTAAAGAAAGAAAGGGTATCACAAGGCTAGGAATCTAGGATACGTTTAGCCTGAACCTTGCTGGATTTTTAAAAGAAATGTTATAATCGCTGAAAATATATCAAATAAAACATTTGATCGAATGTGCGGGAAACAAACAAAAATCGAAACAATTAAAACTTGAAAAAAGCACACGGATGGCGATCCAGGTGCTCTTTTAACATGCAATCCTAACCGTTTCTTTTTCAATCCATAATCCAACGATCCATCCGCACTGGCCTCATATTTCCCCAAAAGTTCAAATACTTCCACAAACCCTTATAAATACCAAATCTCATAGCAATTGATCACACAACCTCCATACAATCGAACAATTTCAAAGATCTCTCAAAAATCCACCAAAAATGGCAAGAACAAAGCAAACTGCTCGCAAATCAACCGGAGGAAAAGCTCCACGAAAGCAATTGGCAACCAAAGCCGCCCGAAAATCTGCTCCGGCGACCGGAGGAGTGAAGAAGCCGCACAGATTCAGGCCAGGAACTGTGGCGTTGAGAGAGATCCGAAAGTACCAGAAGAGTACTGAGCTGTTGATCCGCAAACTTCCGTTTCAGAGGCTGGTGAGAGAAATCGCACAGGATTTCAAAACGGATTTGAGGTTTCAAAGCAGTGCTGTTGCTGCACTTCAGGAGGCGTCTGAAGCTTATTTGGTAGGGTTGTTTGAAGACACCAATTTGTGTGCAATTCATGCGAAGAGGGTTACGATTATGCCTAAGGATATGCAGTTGGCTAGGAGAATCAGAGGTGAAAGAGCTTAGATTGTGAAAATGATTTTTGTTTGGTTTTCAATTAGGGTTTATGTTAATTGTGCTGTGAGTTTATGAAAACGATTATGCCTTGTATGTTGCCAAATTTTCATATTTCAGTGGAGTTTAATGTGTTTGGTAATCAATGTTTTGCAACTGAATATATTTCTTATTTCATTTCCAACAATTTGCTTAAATTTTCAAACATTGGTATTATGCATTTGGGCAGCATTGGTTGGTTCTGTAATATGTTTGGATTTAATTTTGCGTTCTGCTCTAGCTTCTGACTTGGGTTGTGTCAGTTTGCTAAGATTTGTTTAAACGTCTTGAAGTTGATAATATAATACGTTTTTTTGTAATGACTTTTAACTCCTACTCTTCTTATAGTTGATTGAACCGGTGTGAGACTTTTATATGAATCAATGAGATTGCTTAAAGATTTCAAACTGTTTGAGGTAAAAACTTATTGTGGACACTGACTGTACAATTGAGATCACATTTGGAGTGTATTCTTACTACACTCTTCAACTCGCAAAATAGATTTGTGTCCAAATTGAAATTTCAGACTACACTTGAGATTTATTCTTAAGAAATCATAGTTATAAATGTAGGTGTGTATTGGTCAAAGCAGAGAAAACAGTCTTGATATGATAAGTACCTTATCTTCACAACTCGTGTTTTGCCTCTTTAAACATAACTAGCTTCCTTAATTAATTTTGATTTGAAAATTTGCCCACTTAGAAAGATTCCTCCATACACATACACATACACGTCTTTGACTTAGTTTGGGCCCTATGAACTCTTAAGAATTTGAGTAAACTGCTATTTGCGTTCCTGTGATTTGAGGTCACTGTCATCATGTGTACTCACTAACTTGAGTCCCATGGAGAAAATGAAGTAAAACAGGAGAAGAAATGTAAGGGGAAGATAATCATAAACCACTGGGACTTAGGTTACAAAATCCACGCGGTGAGGACACATGGTGGCACTGACCCCATACCATATGGACACAAATTGCAGTTTACTCTAAGAATTTAAAAAAATCATAAGCATGAGTTACCTCATATTTTCATTGTTGATTCAAAGTATGTTGACATTAATTGTTGAAGCACGCTAGTTAAACTTTTGAATCAATCTAGAGATGACAAGATCGTTGTACAATCCCCTAGGTTTATGTTTGACTCTTTCACTCTCTTTGCTTATCTTAAATCCAACCTTTATATCACTTCAAATGTTTAATGTTAGTGTTGTGAATCGGTTATTTCACAACTTAACAAGTAATGCAAGAGATATAATAATTCTTATTTTTTCCGTGTTTTTTTTAATGTTTTTATGTTTTTTTATCTTTCCATGTTCTCTTTGGTTCCAGTTTGGGCTTTATTTATTGGAGTTTGGTTCAAATAAGAAGGCATCTTATAGTAAGAAGGTGTGAGAATGATATCAAACGGATCCTAATTAAAGAAACTTTAAGTCTATTTGATAACATAACCAAACCCGTTTTATTAACGACCAAAGATGTGAATCCATAAACAAAATCAAACACAAAATTGTTAGTTTCCATGGATGACTAAAGTTCCAAAAACATAAGTATAACAATAGAAGAAAACGTTCATTCCCCTTGCAATTTTGGTATGTTTGTAAAGATCCATGATGTTGGTATTATGAAATTTAGCATCTTGAAAGATGATACTAAAGATCAAATGTTGCAGAATTGTTTGTGTTAAGTACCTGAAAATAATGAAGAAACTTTAAGTTTATTTGATATGTAAAGAGTAATATGGGAAAATAGCAGCATAACAATCTTTAACCAACTTACTAGCATACATCCACGTAAAATAGGTGTATTAGATGTTATACTTGAAGTGAAACTTCTGTAAAGTAGTTATAATAAAAAGAATTAGATGTAATATATGAAATGTAACATGTTTAAATAGACTTTATTTATATGCAGCTGTGGACTAAAACTAAATCAATTATGTTATATAAAAAAAAAGGAGAGAAGAAAACAGTTAGTTAAATGAAATTATTTACAACCTGAAATTCGCGTGAACATGTCATGCTTTTCTTATGGCTTGGAAATGAATGAGACTCGAGTATCTGCCACGAGATAAATACGACACGCGATGTTAAGTTTTACTTTTTCTTAAAATGGAAACAATATTAAAAATATACGCAAGTTGATTGCGGGTATGTACTCACTTTTCTATTCAAAGGTAGTGCTTTGAACATATGATTTTCTGCTTCAACCTTACACTGAGACCTATAACTTATAGAAACAAACATATATGATTAAATAATATTAGCCAATGTTAGTTTTTTGCAGCATTTATGCATTAATAATATACTTTGGCGAATTTTTAGACGTTAAAACATTTGACATGCTAGCCTTTTAGGTAGTTTTAATATATGTGGTTACCCGTTTAGAATAAACACAACCGAAATCAATTATTTTATAAATAAACTGTCGGATACGGATATTAGGAAAAAGGAACGCGATTATTAATTACCTACGCCTTCGAGCTCTCTCTTCTGTCATAAACTTAGGTGTTTGAGGGATTGTAGTCTGTGAGCATGAAAAATGACAACATTTCTATCAAATTGTTTTCTCACTAATTTAAACTTTAACTTCCACTAATTCAAAATCTAAAATTACCTTTGTTGTTGTCTTGTGTGAAAGTGAAGTTTGGTGTTTCAGTTGAGAAACCTTTCAAGATAAAGAAAAAAAATGATTATCATGATTGATCATATTCACTTTAACACATATATATATATATATATATGTATATAGAAAAAAAGCTACTGAAATAATATATATATATATATATATATATATAATTATAAGTTCAACAAGGTAACTATATTAGTGCACCTTTCGCAAGAAACCAATTTCCAACTTCTGTCTTTTTGTGTCTACAGTTTCAGATACACTGGAAGTTTTTAAGAGCAAAACAAAATAGTAAATATTAGAACTACATATAATTTTATTCAACTAATTAACTGAAATTTAAACTTATATAAAAAACTAAAAATAAACACCTTCCACAATTAACTGCATTAATCTTCTTGGCCAGATGACTTGCAGTCGGTTTCATGAATGTTGTACTTGTACTTGGTTTAGATAATATGTTTCGGGACTTGAACTTATCTTTAAAACTTTGAATATCAGCAAGAAGATTATGATATTTCATATCTGAACCATCTGGATTTAAAAAATTATATTAAATGTTTGAGTGTTTGGTATACATACATATATTATGTTTAAAGTGTTGAGTAACATGAATGCAAACTGAATAAACACCAATAGTACCAAATTTTTGGTGTCAACCATAATGCAAAAACTTATAAAGCAGAAGTTTTTCTATCATAAAAAACCAACTTTGAATCACGCCAAACGTCTGATAGTTAATTAATTTCCTTGATAAACTTCTAGCAACGGATAAATTAGATTCGATTTTTGCTACATAGATATTAATAAATTATATTATAAACCACTAAAATTGGGTGTACCATGTGTACACTTTGCTCTTTTAATGAGAATAGTACTTGAAACTAATTAAAAACTTAAACTGAAAACATCAGTCAGTAGATAATCGCTTATTTAATTAATTAGTGGAATATATGGAAAGAAAAAATGTCCCTAGAAGTTGAGATAATTTATAACCGCGATTATTCTCATTAGAGATACTTGAAATCATCACACAACATATATATACATATATATTTAGGAGTTTTCTCATGATCCTTCCCCTATATATATATATAGATTAATTCATGGTACCTTTGGTTCTTTCTTCAGAATCCATGCTACAATTTGAATGAGTTATGATGATAGGGGTTGAAGGTTCAACTTCTTCTAGTTTGAGGGAGCGCGTTGTATGAACTTTTGTAGAAGTGTTCTTTAATACACTTTTCATGTTAATCTTCATCATGTATGCTAAACATCCAAAAAAACCATAAGATTTATTACGTACATGAGAGAAAAAGTTTACTAGTGTCACAATTAAGAACAAAGTATATACATATTTAGTTTGAAAATATAAGTTCTTACATGTAAGCATTGAAAACCAACAATTTCTATAAATTTCAATCTTTCACGACCTACTTAATTACTAGATCAAGTGAATAAGATGTTAACCACATTTTCAGATCTAGTAAACTAGCATTAATTTTTTGTTAATAACCTAAAGAATAAACTTTAGGATTACACTGTAGAAAGGTACTTAATGTAAATATTCTGATAAAAACCATATATGATCCATCATGACGTAATTTAATTTTCAAATGTATGAGACATTTCTTAGGGAAATCCAAATAACTTTACATTTTAATACAAATATTATTAATAGTTATGTTACATTGTTACATGCACATCATTTCAAATTTAACATCACAAATAAACTACCTATATCTTTACTAACAACAAATTTCTATTGCACTGAATAATACATTCAGGAATTACCATCTTAATTGAAGAAACTAATGAAACAAAATATGAATTTCATCTTTCTGTCAATTTTCATCAGGTCTAACACAAACAAAATCTGATCAAAACATACCGATGTACGCAAATTTCAATTAGAGTTTGATAAAGCAGCATAAAAACATATACAAATGTAAATTGCGGAAGAATGTATGCACTCAACAGTCAACACCAATAATGAAATTCAGATACTTACGAGCTGGTGGATAATCACGAGCATATCTGAACCATCGTTCTGCTTCTTGTACCTCGAAATCCATCTCTTCAACATCAAAATCGAAAAATTGACATGCATCAAACTCGTAATCGAGATCAACGTACCAATACAACGATGATTCATCTATAATTAAACCTTCCATCATCTCCTGAAGTTGATCCATTCGTAATGGCTGTTAGTGGATGAATAATTCTCGATGATGAAACCCTTATTGTTACGATGAGATTACTGTGTACGGAAATGGAATAGATACGGAAACAATGATATATCGGTGGTTATATACCGATGAAACAATTCTTTTGAAAATGTGGGTCCTCTTTTACAATTGACTTTGACAAAAATGTCAAAACATTAATTACCAGTAAAAAGAATAATATTCAGCATTTATGCTTATAATTACTCTATTTTTTTAAAGGAAAATCGGCTTTCTATAAATTGAAATTATTATGCATGATAATAATAATTCATGCTTACAATTTGTCCGTCAATAATTTAAGCTTTAATATTTTCTTTTTTTGTTGTTAAAGACAATCTTAATAGCATGATCATTAAAGATTTATACTTAATTTTAAATGATGTCACACACATGGATTATTATGAACGAAATGAGAAACTTACAAGTGAGATCTAATTGACTTTAAGTGTAAACTGAGCGCTACGACGAGTGTAATCAGGAAGTGAAAGTTTAGGTTGTCATTAATCAGCTAACCGAACAAATTATTATTAACCAGTGAGTTACAACTTAGCTTATTAAAATCATTTTACATTTTAAACCAAAGAGTTATTATAGCTTAGCTTTTTAACATTCAGTTTGTCCTTTTTAAATAAATTTGATTTTACTCGTGGCCTTATATCCGACATTAGTGATTGTTATCCACAAAATTGATGTCTACTCAAATTTTTGGAAGTCAAGATTAGAACTTTCAGAATCATTAATAAAAAAAATATACCTGGCCAGCAGAATCATTTTAAAAATAGAGTTGGGTTCTTTCTTGCTCTATGTGGTTTGGTCGAAATAATTATTTTGCTCCAGACGTTTCAAAATTAGTTTTTCCTCATAGAGGTTTGCGACCTGTCCCCATTAGCTCCAAAACACTAACACCGTTAATTTTTTTCCTCCCGTTAAATAAGGGGCATTTTAAACTTTTAGTTATAAGGACCAATTATGTAATTTTCTAAACTTGTGTATTATTTTAGAGGGGCTATATTGTAAGTTCCAAAAATAAAACCAAACACACTCACTTCCCCACGACCCTTTGATCCACCATTCCACCCCCACCACCATCACCATTACCATCTACGGTCACCACATCCCCTACCCACCTTTCTTCTTTAACCTCAAGCCCACACCGGCGGTTAACACCACTAACCACTAGTGATACAAGATTATCATATGCTCTGTTTTGTTCAAATAATTTTTTAAATCCACTATAAGTATTAGGGTTTGTTTTCATTTGTAATTAGTTTTTGATTATGTTTGAATAAAAAGAACATTGTTCTTGGAACCTTTAGGTTCAATTTATCGTCTTTGATTATCATTAATCTCTTGAAACATTTGGTTGCATACGAAACTGTATCAAGTAGCCTCCTACGACTACCACCAATATCGTCTTCTCCACCACCTGCAAATCCTAGGATCCGGTCACCACCACCTCTTGTTGTCTTTCACCCCCCGCCGTCGTGAAGCACTATGTTGTCGTTGTTTAGCACCATGTTGCCGCCGTTCAACACCATGTCACCTTCGTCGTTAACCGTCTTTTTGGAAATTAGGGTTTTTGATCGATTTTGATTTTTCATTGGGGTTAATGAGAAGTGATTGTTTGGATTTGTAGAAGAGGGCGTTGGATTTTATAATTTTAGAAAATATTCATAAACAACCTCGATCAATGTAATGTACGAAACACCCCCGACAAATTCATGTACAAAAATAGCACCTCTAACTAGAATTATAGGTAAAAGGACTAAAATACCCATCATTTAACAGAAAATATTAACGGTTTTATATGGAGCGGATGAGGATAGGTCGCAAACCATAGAGAGAAAAAAAATTGATTTTGAAAAGTTTGGAGTGAAATGATTATTTTAACCAAACCACGGAGAGCAAAAATCAACTTAACCCTTAAAAATAAGTGATTAGAAAATTATGAATTTATTTCAAATAAATGGCTTTTATGTTTTGATGTGAATGAATCTTCAATTTTTTAAAATGATAAAAAATTAAGTATACTAATATAACTAATGAAAATATTTTATACTTCTTTTTAAAAGTACAGCAGAACGATATTGTAAACTTCTTTTTGAAATTGAGAGAAATATAATATATTAATATTGATTTCCAATGAAATGTAAATGTGATTGTTGTTTTTCTTATAGTGATCATTTAAGAGTGAAACACTAGTTAAAGAAAGTAACATAAATTATTTTCATGTTTGAATAAAAGATTTGGTATTTATTTTGAGATCACGAATATATGTGTGAGAGATATAAAGCTATATGTAGTGGTTTTCCAGTTAAATTGATATGTAGATGTCACATAGGCAAAAACCATTTAACAAAAGACCCATTTTATTTAGGTGTATTGGTTTTAAGTAAACATTGATTCTTTACATTGAATGAAAATTGTAAGATTGAAATTATTAAGAAATGTATTTAATGTAATTGTGTTTAACAACGGTTAAGAGCTTGGCTAAAAAGCAATGTTGCCTCTACAATGATGATCACATAATGGATTTAGCACACCAAAATTCATTTTTGACGCTCATTAGAGGCTCCACAACGCTCAGTCTAATATTCACACGTTGAGTATAATTATTAACAAATTCATATTAAACATATTAATTAACATGATATGTATCGAGTAAGGAGAGATTGAGAGACAACAGTTGAGGGATAATATATTTTTAGGTGTTCAAAGAATAGTCAAATTATAATCAAATCAAGTATGAGTGAGTCGTGTTGAAAAGAAAAAAAAAAGGTTAATTATGTGATTTGTCATTCACTGCATGATTTGGTTTTAGGTTAACAATTAAAACCCAATCACTGCAAGAAATGTTGCCAACAGCAAAGCGACATTTTTAGTGGCGACATAAGCAACAAGAGCTACATTTGAAATAAGTAGATTGATGGGTCAAAATGACATGATGAACTTTAAGAGAATTTATATTAGTTTCTTTAAATTTGATGTGAGTGTATTCTCTGTATTATATAGATTTATGAAAGTGGTTGTGAGTGAAGGGATATAGAGAAAATGAAAGATTCTTTATGTATAGAGAATAGGAGAGAGAAAATATAGTGATTTTGTAAATTGAATAGGAGAGAGAAAATGCAGTGATTTAAAAAAAAATAATATTTTATTGAATATGAAAGTGGTTGTGAGTGGATGAGAGAGAAAATATAATGATATGAGTATTAAAAAGTATTATTTAATTGAACGCGAGAGAGAAAAAATTATTATTTTAAATGATTTATAGAGATTGAGATAGAGAAGCTGATGTGAATGCTCTAATAGACTAAAAGTTGGATGTGTTAAGTGTATGAAAATGGGTTCGAATCATTTTGACCCGTTAAGTGTACGCTTTTTCTCTCTCCGGAGATCGCTTTTTCTTTGCCGGAAACGGTAACACGACCACCGCCAGTGACGGCGTAACACCACCAGCAACACCTCTGCCGGTCGGCCACCCTAAGCGGTCAGGTTCTCTCACTCTCTCTCCCCCTCCCCTTTTAACCTTCTCCTTCTCCTCTCTTCTCTGTCATTGACGAAATACCTTGGAGCTACTCTCTCTCTTGGAACAAACTCTGCCGGCCAGAATCCTCCACCTTTGCTTTCTCTTCTCCCGCTGACCTAACTGACCTTCCCACCGCACCCTTTTAATCTAACAGAAACCGAACCTCGTCCTCACCAGTGCCGGCGAGACTGGGACAGACCCGGGTTTTGTGTTTTATCTGTGTAGCTTGGGGTTGTGGTCTTGGGATATGGAACCGAACACACACATAGTCGGGGCACTCTAACGCATCAGTCACACGCTTGACGGAAACGGTAAACAAAAACGAAAACAACTCTCAAAGCAACAGCCGAGTCAGTTTTCGAACTGCCAGTCCCGGGAAAAGCAACCCTTCAGTCATACATAAGTGTTTTCAATCCTTAACTTGCTGTAGCAACTGATTTGTTTTAGTATGTTGTTAATTTGGATAAATTGTGTGCGAAACCCCGTGCCCGTTGATACATACGATAGTTGTGCGGCTGTCTTTGGTGCTCCTATTGGATACTTATTGCTGAAAATTTTTATTTGTGTGATAATTGTGCGCTTCTTGGAAATTTTTGAATTGTATGCTACTTACCTAACGTCTTGTCTCTAATTTTGGTTACCTAACGTCTTGCCTCTAAATTTGGGTTGTGAAGGATTTGACTTATTTGGCTATCATCATATGCTATTGGGGTTTGGGGTATTTGTCGTTGATAAATTGTTGCTGTGTGTGTTATTTTCTGCTCATTGTTGATTGAGTTATTATAGCACATCGTGTGCTTGCAGTGTCTTTTGGGTGCTTCGTGTTTGTACGTGTTTCATTACTGCTGCTTTTTAGGACTTGTAGATTGTGGTGCATATAATTGTTTAGTATAGACGGGAGGGAGCAATATGTAGCCTTGAGATCGTGTTCCGGGACGAGAGGTGCAGGTGGGGATAGGGGAAAGAGGGGGTGTATTTTGCACGTAGGGTTGTGGAACATAGGAACCCTTAGTGGAAAACTGTTGGAGTTGGTGGATGCGCTCAGAAGACGGAAAGTACAAATAGCTTGTCTTTAAGAGACAAGGTGGAAGGGGAAGAGAGGAGGAGAGTATAATGGGTATAAGTTGTGGTACTCAGGGTCTTATGAAGCAAAAAATGGAGTGGAATTTTAGTTGCTAGAGACCTTTAGGACATGGTGGTGGAGGTGAAAAGGTACAATGACAGGATCATGTTACTGAGGATGGTGCCAGGGGAGGAAGCGGTAGTAATAGTAAGCGCTTACGCACCACACGCTGGGTTAGGGGAGGATGCGAAGAGAGAGTTTTGGGAGTGTATGGATGAAGTTATGCGTACCATCCCAGGTGATGAGAAAATTTGCATAGGTGGAGATTTCAATGGTCACATCGGAAAGGAAAATGACGTGATACTTGACGGTCGCGGCTTTGGGTCCCGAAATGAGAGTAGTAGCGTACTTCTGGACTTTGCAGGGGCTCATGACCTATGAATTGTTAACTCATTTTTTAAGAAGAGAGACACTCACCTGATCACGTTCAGTAGTGGAGGACGAGACACACAGATTGACTATATTCTGATGAGACGAAGTGATTGTAGCAGGTGGTTTGATTGCAAGGTGCTCCCGAGGGAGACAGTAGTGTCGCAACACCGACTTTTGGTGACAGATATTGCCATGCGTAAGAAGGTGATGGATGGGAAGAAGGATATTCCAAGGATTAAATGGGGATGTCTGAAGGGAGAAAAGTTAATGGTGTTTAGAGACAAGGTTCTTGCAGAGAGAGAATGATTTGTGTGGACAGGATTGCGGATAAGGTGACAAAGGCGGCAAAGGAGACACTTGGTATGACAACCGGTAAGCCAGTTGGGCAAAGGGAGTCTTGGTGGTGGAGCGAAGAGGTGCAAGAAAAGGTTCGGGCAAAGCATGGAAGCTTTAGGGATCTTGCCAGATGCACATAGGAGGATGAGAGAGCAAGATTGAAGATGAGGTACAATGACGCGAAATGAGAGGCAAAGAAGGCAGTGTCGGAAGCTAAAAACAAAGCGTACAGAGAAATGTATCAACGCCTGGAAACTAAAAAGGAGAGCATGATATGTTCAAGATTGCAAAGGCCAGGGAGAGGAGGAGGCAAGATATAGGAGTGGTGAAATTTATAAAGGGTGAGGATGGACATGTCCTAGTAAAAGAAAAGGACATAAAAGAGAGATGGCAAACATATTTTCACAATCTATTTAACACGAACTACCAAGGAGATAGCGAGAATACCACAAATAGAAGACCATCACGCAACAACTACTATTGTAGACGCTTTACCATGGAAGAGGTGCAGAGAGCTCTTAAGAGGATGGGAAGGGCAAAAGCGGTGGGACGAGACAACATTCGTATCGAAGTATGGAAATGTTTAGAAGGTGACGGAGTTAGGTGGCTGACAGTGTTGGTCAACACGATACTCAAAACCGGTAAGATGCCAGACCAATTGAGAAGTAGTGTATTAGTCCCCCTCTACAAGAACAAGGGAGACGCCCAGTGCTGCGGTATGAAACTGTGGAAAAGAGTGATTGAGACAAGATTGAGAAGAGAAACCCAAGTGACTGAGAATCAATTCGGATTTATGCCAGGAAGGTCAACCACAGAGGCGATACACATCCTAAGAAAACTAATGGAGAAATACAGAGAGAAGAAGAGAGATTTACATATGGTACATTGATCTAGAGAAGGCGTATGATAGTGTGCCACGCTAGGTGATATGGGATAGCCTTGAGAATAGAGGTATTCCATGGAGATATATAGAGATAATAAGAGATACGTACACTAGTGAGAAAACTAGCGTTAGAGCACCAGTGGGAGTTATAAACTTCTTCCCCGTGGATGTGGGATTACACCAAGGATAGGCATTGAGCCCGTTCCTTTTTACGGTTATCTTAAGGGAGAGATCCCATGGTGTATGCTATTTGCTGATGATATTGTGTTAGTGGCTGAAAACAAAGAGGACCTAAATGCAAGGCTAGAGAGGTGGCAACATGCCTTAGAGCATAAAGGTTGCGCATCAGTAGGTCCAAAACTGAGTATCTCTGCAACTTTAGTGGGGCCAACGAGGAGGAGGACATCCATGTAACCATTGGAGGACAGGGGGTGCCACAAACAACAAAGTTCAAATATCTAGGATCATTCATCCAGAGTGACGGAGACATCGATTGCGATGTAGCCCACCGAGTCCGGGCAGACCGGTATAAATGGAGAGCAGCCTCAAGCATCTTATGCGACAAGAGGTTTCCAGAAAAATTAAAAGGCAAATTCTATAAAGTCGCAGTTCGTCCAGCCATGACGTACGGCCAATCAAGAAGATTCAAGCACAGAAGTTGGAGACAGTAGAGATGAAGATGTTGAGATGAATGTGTGGGCACACAAGGCTTGACCGAATAAGGAACAATTTTGGGTAGCGTGCATCTCAGACAAAGTAAGGAAGGAAGATTGAGATGGTTCGGACATGTGAAAAGAAGACAACAAATGGCCCCTGCTCGAAGAGTAGAGACGATCACGGTAGAGGGGAAGAGGAGCAGGGGAGGACCAAGGTTGACATGGGATGAGTAGATTCGTCATGATTTGTTAGATTTGCATCTCTCTGAGGACATGATCAATGATAGGAGTTCCTGGAGGCATAGGATAAATGTTACAGATTTATAAACTCATATAGAGCCTTTAGGATAAAAGGTTAGAGATCCTAGTTTAGGTATGGTCTTAGGTTGGGGGACCCTTACTGTTAATAGGATTTTATTTATTTATTTTTTTCTTCTTTGGTTGTAGTTGTTGTATGTATGTTCTCTGCTCCCTGATCTATTATTTATTTCAACTGTTATATATCATTATTATTTAGTCTCTCTCTTCTTTGTGTGCTTGTGTTTACTCTATGATATTACTTGTCTTGTAAGGGTGCCTTAAAGGTCGTAGATCACTATTGCTAGTTAAATATATATATATATATATATATATATATATATATATATGGGAGGGTTCTTTTGAAAAACAATGTTTGGTGA
>WOUH02000007.1:5525008-5543996 GCA_009936405.2 Stevia rebaudiana
AGTACATAACTAGTTTCACATTTGGTTTACATAACATGTTCAAGTCACATTGCCAAACTATCGAATCTATTACTATTTTTATTAACTGTTGTAGCTCACCAACTACTGTGTGTAGTTGACACTTGATTTCCCAATGTTTCAGGTACAATTAATTGTGAAGCTTGATGATTATGTTAATTGAAGTTGATTAAGATGCATGTATAGCTAGAAGATGTTTTGTTATGATATTGTGCAACGCTGTTTTAGTTTGATTGTAATTTGAGATGTAAACAATGTAACTTGAGTACTTAAACTATGAAACGTATTATTAGTAACCATTGAGCTATTGAACGATCATGAGGTCACGCCGATGTTTCCGCCACCGGCAGGGTGTGACACTTTGATAAATTGTAGTATACAAAAATTATAGTATACAGTAGCAAGCATCAATCAATAGTAAGTAGAACTAATACATAGAAAAATATAATAAGTTATTTAAATAGTTTAGAAGTGAACAAATAAGAAATTTAAATAAACGTAAATCACAAAAAGTTAAATTCGTAATAAAATTAAACTAGAAAATATTAAACTAGATGTAAAATTTATGGGGCTGAAGATAAGTTCCCAAGAAAGAAGAAATATACATAAATAATAAAATACTATATTTCTTTTCTTTTTTCAAAGCCGCATTCACTACCTTCTTCCCCGTTTCTCACCTTCAGTTGCAGAGCCTCCTCTGGCAGTCCAGCAAGGCCTCCGGCGATGGCAGTTTTTCTAAATTTTGTATATCGATTCACCTCTTCTTATATTTATGGGTTCACTCCAGATTTGTCATATATACACTCTACTAAAATTTCAAAACTCAATGGGTTCCTGTGAACCCATAAGTCTGTATATAGATCTGCCCCTGGGCACGGGATTAAGTAATATCCGGCCCGATACCCGGCCCGCATACCCGAAAAAATACCCGTAATTTATATATATATATATATATATATATATATTATTAATGTTTACCAAAAGTAGTCACCAATTCATAATTCATTTTATGTTTCCAACATGAAATCACGACATTTTCCTTCTCATCATGCCTTACCCATTGCCCAATAACCAATTGATTACATTTTTGAAAATTAACGCAAGCCTCTTCCTTTTGAATATGTAGTTTGGATATTAACGCAAGTCCCTTTTGAGATTTCTATATCATGAAACTTGAATTTTGTAGTTTATGTTTTATGGTGATGATATTATATGTATTACAATTGTTGTAGCTAAAAATAGCTTTACATAAATCTCCACACATAATTTTAACTAATAAACCGATGGGATACCCGATAACTATGGGTATGCCCGATGCCCGATGGGTAATTACCCGAAAGATACCCGATGGGTAATGGGCCGGGTATGGGACACATTTTTACAATCGGGTATGGGACTAGGATTAGCAATGCCTGACCCATACCCAGCCCATTGCCATCCCTACACATTAGGGTCTTTAAAATTCATGTGAGTAAGTTCTTTATATTATAAAGATTGGTTTAAAGTGGTTGTGAATAGAGAGAGATAAAAAAACTGATGAAACTATTAAATATAGAGAAACACTGTTCATTAAAGTAAATTGGAGAGGGAAAAAGGTAATCATAAAGATATAAAAATTATTATTTAATTGAATAGAAGAGAGAAAAAGTAGTGATAAAGGTAGAAAGTATTATTATTTAATTGAATGAGAGAGAGAAAAGATACAGTTTTTTTGTGAATTATAAAGATAGAGATTGAGATTCCAATGTGAATGCTCTAAGAACCGTACGTCATATGGGTTAGTTTCACAAGAATGTATCAAATCATTTGTAACATAAGGCACCGTCATCGGAACATAATTATTTGAAGGCGGCACTCGGTTAAAACCATTAGACTACCCGGTATGCAAGAAACTTTAGGCAAGGGTGACTAGGCTAACGCCCCTGCATCGCCCCGCTCTCAAATCTTTTGGGTGTTGCCCACCCAGCCGTGGGTGGAGCAACGTTGTGAAGGTAAACATTTTTTTTTCCTTTTTTTATAACCAATCACAATCTCCTACATTACCCTCCTACCAATCATAACACACCACCTCATCTTCCTACTTTTTACCCACACAAGCTCCCACTCACCTGGACATTTCCACCTTTCTACTTACACACTTTACCCACTCTAGTGGCACACTCACTCAAGCCCTCATTCACCCGGGCGCACCGCATTGTCTTACGGTCTTTTGTTTTCAAAGATCTTTTTTTATTTATGCATTTATCAAGACGAGCAGCTGAAAATTTTTATTTATCGATAAGGGATGAAATGATTTTAAGCCACAAAACATTTTGTTGAGTGAATAACACGAACATCTTAGTGCATGTCCCACATATGGCGCCAATGAAGAAGCCAAATTAGTCTCCCTTGGGATCTTAGCTTCGTGTATGATGTTGGATCGTTGGGTAGAGACGAGGACCAACATGTCTTTCTTCATTCAGATGAAAATGGTAGGAGGGAAGGACCTTTTGAGCCAAGGCCTCTTCTTGTTGAGTGAAGAACACGAACACGTTTGTGCATGGTCCCACGGATGGCATCAATGAAGAAGCCAAAAGTCCCAAATTGGGGTCTAGCCTCGGTTATGTTGTTAGACCGACTCGTGCTCGTGTTCTTCTTAGCCCATCCCATGAGCTGGAATGGACTCGGTTTTTGTGAATGAGGTGATCTTCTAGTTGGAAGGACCAATGTGTGTAAATCATGCCATAAACAACATATATACAGGAAGTTCTTATTAAAGTGGATAGAGTTAGTTTTTTATCAGATTACACACACTTGCATATGAGGTCTAGCCTCTTCTATTTATACAAAAATATCATGAACATTGGGCCATCTATTATAAAAGTGAGTTGCCTTACATTGTGCTTAACCCAATTATATGGTTAGCCCAACATTTATATACCTAAAAACTTGATACAAAAACGAATTTGTAGTAATCAAAATGAGATCCAAGTTACTTGAAAAAACCTTTATATCACCCAAAATTAGTTTCGTATTAACCTTAGTAAGCTCAAACTGTTAGAAATTCAACCGGTTTCATTTGGAATCGGATCCGTTAAGTAAAACAATATATTGACGTGTCACTTGAAATTGAATAAGTTAATTTTAATAAAATAGATAAATCTAGAAGGAAAATATGTAACTAATTATATATCATAGGTAATGATAATCTCATGTAATTATTAGAATATTGAGTCTTGTGATTCTTCAAATAATCCTGAGTTGTTTGTTAATATTGTACAGTATTTTGTATAACTATCCATTTAAGATGAGCTAATTGATCCTTTCAATCAATAAAATTTATTCATGATTTGATTTTGCATATCTTCCTATAATGCTATTGGGAAAGTAGATTTTGATCCTTCAATAACAATCAACCAAATCTAAGTAAGTAAATAAGTAACTGTAAGGACATGTGTTACTTTGTAGTGACTTTCCAACTTTTTTTTCCAGCTTTTTTTCAATTATATTGGCATATTTTGGATATTAACATAAATTTAATTATGAATAAACATAATATCATTGACTAATGTACAATTAACAAATTCAAAGAAACTAGATACCAAACACAAATAGTCGATCAGGGTTCACTACTTGTCTACTAGAACTCAAAGTTGTTCGTAAAGTAAAACCAACTTCAGTGAAAACTAAAAAACCTTGCCGTTGACATCCGTCTCTTTTGAAACTTTTTGTGCTAATAAAGTATTTTTAAATTGTAATAAACAATAATTAGAAGATAATAGGATGATAGTATTCATCTCACCAAAAGGATACATTTATTGGTACCAGACTATAACCCTCGATATAGATAGTACTGGTTACTTACAAATACATGCGACTGATATTAACAGGACATGAACATTTATATTATCCATATCATATTACAACTTTTAGCTTTTAATTTCATTAATCTGAACTAGTTTTCTTGATTTTCAGTAAGTTATAAATATATCTTGACCAAAAAGATAATACTTAATTGATACATATGGATGGATCTACAAGTTGTTAAGAAAAAACAAAAAACAAAAAAAAATTGCAAAAAACAGTTTGACATCTGCTTACATAACACATAAACAAGTTGCGAATTAAGCATGTTGGATAACAGGTAAATCGGGTCAGATTGGGTCAATGGATATCATCCCAACAGCTAACTACGTAATCAATACCATACAACTGACTACTTTTCGTTACTTATTATGCAAGAAACCACCATGTGACCAAACTCTATATACATTTCTTAATGATCCAAATGAAAACTTGTCAAATTACAAAATTAATGAACCTTATGTCAAGCCAAATAAAATTCAAAAATCCACATAATTAGATGACACAACATGCATCAGTTGCAAGAAGATGATACACATCACAAGAAGCTGGTACCAAGTGCCAGGTCATTCAAATTTGAAATAATCTGCGAACGCGTGGTCCCAATCTGGTTAGCAATTTCATGCTGATGCTCAAATGAGAGCATATCATAACTGCACCCAAAACACAAATCCATAAGATGTCAAAACCACAAATTTAACCCGACTATGAAAAATGACAAAAATGCCCCTTATAAGTAAAAAAACAAGGTTAAGTGTCAACTACACACATGATACATGTGCTTTGCAAAAAAGTAACATGTTTTGGTACTACAGGTTTGAAGTCACATGTATGGGTTTTATGCTTTCAGCTTTGTAACTAGTTTGAGTATTTCAAAGGGTATTTTGGTCATTTCACTCTAATATAAAGGAAAAGTTGGCGGAAGTTAGCCTTAATACCCAAACCCGTTACAAAACTGAAAGCATAAGACAAATACTTGCTACTTTAAACTAGGGCTGGCAAATTTTGAAACGAACTTGTTTACACGACATGATAAGACAAGCAATAAACAGGTTTTATGTTTAAGCTCAACAGGTTTCGTGTCATTAACAGATCGACACGATAAATTATGTGTCTTAGCAGGTACAAGTACGTGTTAACCTGTTATTGACATGTTTTAGTTATTTAATTTTTAAATATTTAAAAAAATATACCACTCATTTAAATTATTTAATTTTTTTATTAATAGTATATGCGTTCTAATGAAAGTAATTTGATAGAGCTCACCGAAGATATTATGTTGCTTGATATTAGTAAAAAATCAGAGATGTTATGTTGCTTGATATTAGTCATGAATCAGATGCTTCAAGCTCGGTCAACAATTCTAATATTTGTTTTTCACATGAGTTTTAATGAAGATGACATTTTGTTTCCACTTGAGGTTCAATGTTCGTTTGCCAATTTTTGTGTACAAGTTTGACTTTGGAAATTAAAATTTGAATATGAATAGATGTTATGAACTAACTTTTATTAAACTTATGTGTTATTAAAGACTTTGTGTGTGGGAGGGTGGGGTAAACCTCATTTGGACTTTTGGCAAGTGTTGTTTATTTAAATATGTTTTTTTATCATGTCTGTTAACAGGTTTTATCATGTAACCTGTTGGAAACAAGTCTGTGTCTGTGTTGGTTTTATCGGGAAAGAATGGCACGATTAGATATCATGCGGTGTTCGTGTCTTATCGTGCGCGTGTGACATGTTATGCCAGCCCTACTTTAAGCCCTTGATACGCAAACCTGTTATTTTCGCAAGCCAATGGAACCATCTGTGTAATTAACTTTATGGTTAAGGAAACTTACTGACACAACAGCTCACAGTCTACGATACTATCGGGACCGGGTCGGTGAGCCTTTCCGTTTGAATGAAACTGGCGAAAAGATCTGGGGTTTAATCCAGCAACATGAGAAACAGCATCAACGAGTTTTTTTTGTAACGATTGAAGTCTGCGAAAAGTTAGTTCATCAAGTGGTGCAATACACCCGATGCTGCCATCTAGGGTTCCAAACACAAGGGCGTAACGGTTTGTTTTATCTGAGCCTGGTGGACCGTTAGAAGCGGGAAGCATTTGTAACCGTAGAAATTTGGTCACGTGGGCCCCCACGTGAAACTCGGCCCGTGAAAGTAGTTTCTGTCCTTTCCAGCTTTCGGATACCTTTGGTGCATAATAAAATATCTGGTAGTTTCATGAAAGGTAAATACAATAAGTCTTGTTAAAAATAGTTCAAATAAATAAAAAAATTAAAAAATATATAAAAATAAACATAAAAAAATCTTCACAAAGCCAGGTTAGGTTGGCTAAAACTTTTTCTAATTTTTTAAATAAAAAGTATTAATGTGGTATTTGTGATTAAAAACAGTGATGCAGATTGTATGCATTGAGCCAAATTAGCTTAGGTTTTTTATTAAAAAAATCATCGGGCCATATATGATTACAGATAATAAAACCATTTTTCAATTAAAATGATTTAGGAGATCAGATGCATTAAAGATATTCTGGGTTACTTATCACCAGCTTCTTTTGTTTCTAACATTTTGACCGTTACAGATGAAATGAAACCTAAATCTACCCATTAATAAGTAATAGGTCGAGAATGCTCCTTTACTAGAGATGATAGCTCACCTGAGAATTTCTATTACTTTGCATCATTATTTATTTGAAAATTAAAAAATATGGTTATTTTATAAACCTGCACATTCTTTTGGTCATCTGAAACCATCAGGCTAAGAGTGCTTCCATCGATCAGAAATTCAGTTGCAAAGCAGTCCAAATTGCCAAAATCTTTGGCTAATAAAGTCAACTGAGATCCGTTTTCTTTCCAACTTAAAAAATATATGCTTTTGTGGATATCTCCAATCAGAATAAAATTCTTAACCTATAAAAAAAGCAACAAAAACCACCATCAAATAATAACAAACAAACATAATCCATGAGGTAAGATTCTTATTCGTCTACTATTATCTAATTACATTTCCTATTACTACTACAAAAATAAATAAATAAAATAAAATAAAATAAAAACACAATAACTTTCAAAAAGATGTAAAAACTCACAATATTTAAGCTGACTACATAAAGTGGTGGTGCATCGAAAAACGCAACACCGTTTAACTCAGAACCAGTCCACTTGTGTAATATAAGTTTAGGGCCTGAAGCAACTAACAGATAACCTTGAATTGAAGCTAATGCTGATATTGCACCTTTCATTTCCTTTGAATATACCTCTGTAACCTAAAAGCAAATAAAAACAAAATAAAATATATCAATAAAAAAATGGCAAAAATTAAGATAACGATAATCAAGTTATACCTGTGCCTGTGCATTTTCAGCGCCACTTTCAACAGAATACAAAAGAACGCGTCCTCTTGCAGCTACATCCTCGCCTTGCACATAAGCTGTCCCAATTGCCATTAGAGTTTCATTCTCTCTTGTTGTTGTATTCTAACTCAAGAGAAAGTAATAATAAATATAAATAAATCAATAACTGAAACGAAAGAAAAGCAATAACTGATACAACTTACAGTTAATGTAACCACTCTGACAGTTAATGCATTCTCAGAAGTTTGCATGTGAATGGTTCCTTTTGTTTGCCATGGCCCACCAGCACTTTCTGGTTCCAGAATTCTAACCTCGAATTCTTCGACAGTATAAGTACCATCAAGATTTGAATTATCATGCTCGATTTGGTGGCCAGATTCTTGATCAACCAGAGTTGAGAGGACTTGAGTTATAGGTTTTGAGACCTGTAAATAACAAAGAAATAGGCAATTAAACTCAATTTGATAATGCAAAAATTAAAATTGTGAAATCTTCACTCAAAACAACCCAAATGTTACAACACTTTAATAAATCATATTTTTTTAAAAATTATCTAATTACTTAGTACTATTAATCTAATGGTATTAATCATAATACAATTCTCATGACAAATGATGTATACAAGTTTGAATTATTGTTTCATCTTTAGTACTATTAATCTAATCATATTTAGGGGTGTTCAAAATAATCGGAACTTGAAAAAATGAAGTCGGATTTGTATACAAAACCCAGAAAAACCGATTCGAAATCTAAATGGGTTGTTCGGATACATTCGAGTCGGAAAACGCGATTTTAGATTCAGATCGAGTCGGATTTCGGATTGAAAAAAACATGTTTAGTACTTTAGTCGAGTCAGATATTTGAATTTAATCCGAATAACCCGAATAATTCGGGTTGTTCGGATAGAATGGTTAAGGTTATTCAGGTTATTCGGATAGATTCGAGTTGGATGATACGAATTTGGATTCGGATCGAGTCGGACTTCGGATAGGCCATCAAAATTCAAATCCGAATAACTCATTATCCGACTCGATGACCACCCTAATCATACGCATCATAATATAAATAGTATAATTATAGAATTTTAAGGGAAATAGTTTAATAAATACAAATTATAGAATTGTGAACAACATGCTGGGAAGAACTGAGAATCTACTCACAGGAACAGAAACTATAAGCGGATACAAGTTCTTCTCAGCAAAGTATGTCACTTGATGCGGAGTCGCCTTTAAGGGAATCTGTCAAACCACAAATGAAATTCAATAGTTTGTAAGTCGAACAAAACATTTGACTTGATAGCAATACAATAAAATTGTACATAAAAAAATAACCTTTTGTACTGGCCAGTAATTGTCATATGATAGCAAAGATGGAAGTTGGCAGATCTTCAAAGTACCCTATGAAGAATAATTCATGCATTAATAGTCATAAGATTAAATCAGATGAGAAAAGTTAAGGTAACTGACCTGTGAGGTAACATAAATGAACCCATGGTTACAGTACATGTTATGAAGAACTGTGAAAGCGATAATTGGTCCATCACAAAGCTGTAAACAAAAGGTGAAATAAAGTAAGATTAAATTGTGCAACTGAACTCCGAAAAAACATAAGTTGCATGTGTCAATGTGAAACATAGCCTATATTATAATCTAGTATAGATTAAATTGATGTATCTTCCAAAATAAGATGAGCATTTACTGGTATGGTTTTTGTAACCATGTTAAATAACTAGTTATTTAAAAGATTAATTAAACCTTGAGAAAGTCAACAGCTAATAAGTTGACTTGTGCTACACAACCGAAAGGAACCCAACTCAACCAGACCCGTCTTGACCCACATTTTATAACCCATCTTGACACATTTACAAATAACATACGTAAGTGATTATAAACTAAAGAGGGAATAACCTGTGGATGAATTCGAATACGTTCTCTGAATTTCATGAACCACGCGGGTCTTGAACCAGATAAAAAGAAACCCGGGAACCCGCCAACATTTTTAAACACCGTCATTCGAGGAAAATGCGTTTCAGTTGACATCTCTTCTCTAGTGTATGTATCCAAAGAAACACGTGAAAATCTTAAATTTTTAAGCCTTGATGCACTAGGGTTTGAAGAACTTTGACCATTAGCGGGTTGACTTTTGGAAATGTTTTCCGAACCTTCATACATGTAAGCATGATAACACAGAATAGTACCGTCGGTTAATATTCCAAAAAGAAACGGTCGGCTATTATCTCCATGCCACCTATGCATAGCTAATTCAACAACCTTCATGTTCTGACTGCTATCACTGCTATTATTTTTGGATAAATTTTTAGAATCATTAAAAGATTCTTGGAATAAGTTGTCTCCAATGAAAGCTCTTCCTGAAGCGAAGCTATTTACCGAAAAAACACAAGAGAAATTCGGGACATCGTATATTTCAAGGGTCCCACTTTCGTAACAAATCACACAGTAGATATCACCTTGATCAGGAGGTGTACCATCGGGTCCTTCGATTGCTTCAGTGACACCGGTTAAAAGCCACGCGTCAGTGCTTGTTTTTCTTAGCCATGGTTCCGTTCCTCTATCGTGATAAAGCGTACACGCGGTTATTGATTTTTTGGATGTTTGAAATGATGCTAGATTGTTGATACTCATGGTGCATGTTGAAGGGTCTGCAAGTATGAAGAGTAAATATTGTGAGATTATGGTTTTCACACTTGGTTTAAAAACAAGGAAAATAGCCCATCACAAGATACTAGCTTGCATAGAAGCAAGATTAGTAAAATAGAGAGAACATTATTATATGGGTTAATTACATAGACGGTCCATGTGGTTTGGGAAAAGTAACATGTTTGGGTAGTAAAATTTAAAAGTAACAAGTTTGGGGGTTTGTTCCTTTCAATTTTGTAACCAGTTTGGGAATTGAGGCTAAGTGGCTAACTAACGTTAGGTTTTCTATTAAATTACGGCGAATGACCAAAATACCAATCGACTTTTTACCCTTTGACTTTGTCTATACAAAAAGACAAAGGGTATTTTGGTAATTTTACCATGATTAAATGGAAAAGTTAACGGATACACAAATACAAAACAAAAGGCACAAGCCCCAAACTTGGTACCTTTTTTTACTTAATACCAAAACTTGAGACTTTACACAAACCCTAGGGACCATCTATGTAATTAACTCTTAATATGTAGTTAAAGCAAACAAACACTATTCAGTATTGCAATTTATCAGCTGATATGCATTACACATAAAAGTTCAACTCATTAAATTCCCCATAAAGAAAAATACAAGAAAAGGATGCAGGGTAAATCATAAATGTTGTATATTGTACACCTCGACCCTTGCAAAGCTAAGGAATCTTGGTTGACTCTTCGTCATATGAATAAACACAAATTTGCTTAAATAAGGGTATATCAACAAATTGAAATATACAACTATTTTAAAGCATTGACTTACTATTTAAAAAATACAATTATTTTGAATTATTGACACATGCTTGTACAAAAATATGCATGCTTAACTAGCCTAAATGAATTTTAAAAATTTATCTATCTTAGCTATATGTGGCAAGATTGGCAAGCAAAACAGGTTAGGTAATGGGTCAAATGGATACAGATTAAATGTAATTAAATAATAGCCTTTTTGTTGATCATAACAGGCCATGTCAAAATGACCAACACCGGCACTTTTTACCCGTATTTTTTTATTTTTAAGTATAATTATAGAAATTGATATGATCATAAAACTAATGTTACAATGATTAATCAAATTTTCTAATATAGTAAACACTAATCAATGTACCTCCAACAAGAAGCTGAATGCTCCCATCAGTCATCATCAATAATACAAAAGGATCAGCAATGGAGACGGATGACACGGTCATAGAAGCTTCAGAATTTGTAGCTTTAAAGCTTAAATCTTGAGTCATAAATGCGCCATCAAGAATCCGAGCACCACGGGAGTACACTTGTATCACTCGCCTCCTAATCAAAATGCACCAATAATAAATTAATAACGTGAATTAAAGTAGATAAAAAACAAAGATTTCAAACGACTAGTAACACCAGTGAAAGAAAATTAAAAACATACTATCAAGCATGATTCTGTCTATATATATGTGTGTGATATGTTAATATATATGAAAGAATTATTAACATATTATTAGAAAAGTACAGATTCACCTTCCAAAAAGATTCCCAGCATAAATGGTACTTCCTTGAACAAAATAATCCACATTTTCTGTAACCTCCTCAAGATTACTTACTGTCTGTAACACCTGAACACATAATAAAAACAACTTCAGTATTTAGCAAGTTCAGTTAAATGTTGACAACCATATGCCTTTAAAATATGCATAACTATGCTGGCTACCAGATTGATATCCTTTTAAAATAAAAACAAAAAATAAAGCAACCAAAAAAAGAACATATAGTAAGATATGTGAAACATAAATACCATTGTCCGGCTTTCCAAACTGATAATTAAATATGCATGATATTCTTCATCTTCAGTTGCTGTTTTTGAATGTTCAGCTTGATTGCGTGAACTTTTATGGTAGACAGTCCAAAGTCCCTTACACCCTGGTAAAGCTTCCTACAAAATACAAATGTTGACTTATTAACACTTTGACAGTTTTAAATTACATAGTAAATTCACATGAATTGGTATGATAAAAATCACGTAACTAGACATACTTGGGTGATAATTTCTGGACGGATAGATCGCTGAAGCACACAAAGAGAACCGTTTTTTCCATGCCCAGAACAGCATACCTGAAAACATTTCGGATATAATAATTAATATTAATTAAGTAATGTAGACTTCTAAGCATTTAATGTATTAACAGTTAAAAAAAAAGTAATGCAATTTACAAGACAGCTAAAGTGATCAAGCTACAAAAAGAGACAACTTACAAGTTCATAATTACTTTGTTTAGCAACCCCTTTTGCATTTGGATCGGTATTCATACGTAAACCGTAGGAGAAGTCTTTCAAAGGGCCAACGTTAATCAAAGAGTCCCTCACGGTAAATGAGAACGTTTTCTGAATCATTCAAATAGAAAAGATACTCGATTAATAAATAAATCATGGTAATTAAGATCAAATAACATAATAAGGTGAACTGAAAGGGTAAAAGAGGATTGACCTGAGATGACTGTGAATTGTTGAGATCCGAACCATACAATGAAAGTTCGTCATCATTTGCCATATCTTGCAACGCATCAGAAGAAGATCTTCTTAGTCGTTTAGCTAATGGAAGATCACCTTCAATATCACCAACCTTTAAACAAACAAAATCAAAATTATTGATTTAAAGGAATTTTTTACTAATATTTACACACTTTCTAGTTGAAAATAACGTGTTTTCTCGCATTAAATACAGCAAAGAAGCTGCAAGTTTAATTAAGAAAGACAGAGAACATTAAACTCTCTAACTTTAAAAATAGCATGTTGTCTACCAATTTAAACAACATAGAAACTGCTAGTTTGGTGTGTTTACATTGTAATCCTATGTTTTTTACAGAAATAAAAGAAAAACAGGTATAATTTTACACTTTTATTGATAAGAGTCTTCTGATCCAGTTTAAATAGTAAGATGATATATTTTTTTTTACATTTGAGCCAATGATTTAAAAACTTTTCCTTTTAAATAATAATAATTTAGAAGTGATATATATATGATCAGCAAACCTCTTCCTTTGCACCCATAGAGGATCCTGCTCCACAATGGAACTGCACAAGCAAACTATCTCCAAGACGACTACCAAGGAAAAAGAATGAGCTTCCAACAGTAGTAATTCCCTATTAAAAAAAACATTAATACATACTGCAAATATTAAGAAACGTAAATTCTTCTTAATGTAATGTGTTATTTGAATAATTGCTTACCGAAGTTAATACTGAAGCCTTTGACTTGGAAAGATCCAGTTTCTGCACAATCCTGCAAAAATATTTTAAAAAATGAAGTTCAAAATGTCACATAAGCAAAACTAGGTTGTAAGTGGTAACTTCTTGAAAATTGCTAAAAGGGAACTGTAAACAACAATCATCAAGCAAAGTAGCTAACACCTGTTAATTAAAGCAGCTATTTGTTATAAAAGTTAAAAAAAAAAAAAAAAAAAAAAAAAGAATGATGGTTACACACCGTCCATCATGAACAAGTGTCAGCAAAAGTAATTCTCCAGATTTGGTTGACAGCATGGCAACATCATTTGATAACCAAGTTGCATTTGCAGCATCAAGCTCCACGCTAAAACTTGATCTTGACATTTCTTGACTGAAATAACAGATGGTTGCAAGTTAGAAAACACTTGATATGCGTGCAAGAGCAAGATACTATGTAACATACTAACATCTAAATTAATGAAGTAAAAAATTTGAGAGGGCATTACTATAAATATATGTGCACACAGTCACATATCTATGTGATATACTTACATGCATATATATACAACATATATACATGCATACATAACATACATGATACATATACACATACAAATATAAATACATATGCAATATGCATGTATGTAATTATGTATGATGTATGTATATATACACACAGGGCGGGTTCTTGTTATTCATGTGAAAAGGGCCCCGCAATTTTGTTACATTTTAGGCCTCCAAAATAGTTGAGTCGGCCCTGCACACACACACACACACATAGATATATATATACACACACACACATGTGTGTGTGTATCCGTATATGTGTGTATATATATACATCTGAAAAGAATCTTTTTCACATTTTATTTTAATTGTAGCCTCATCATTTCCATTTTGCATGTGGCTTCAATAGCAATTTAGATATATAATACGCTTTTTAGACACCCTAATACCATGCAAGTAATTCAGAGAACATGTTGTCTTTTCAATTATTGTATTTTCAAGCCATAATTAGTTGCATGCAATAATTCTAATTATTTGGAAGAAAAATGAAAGAAAGTACATTGCAAAAGAGAATAGCAAGAGTTAAAGTTAGGAAAGGACAATTAAAACAGACCTGCTATCCGCAGGAACAGCATAATTATTTAAAGTCAATATGCACGAGGCTGACTGGAAAAAAAAATAATAAATAATTGTTAATTTAGGAGCATAAAATAAGAGATTTAACTCCTAGAAAAATACAATAACTTTTCCGATTGCAATGAAAAGAAATATACCTGGCTATGATAATGAATAGTATTTGCACAGACTACAAGAACTCCACCAATTGGAGATGGGACAGCAAGAAGCTTATAGGCATCATGTGGAAGATTCTAATACAAACAATAAAAAAATATTTAAACATATGTTGATAATTCCACCCATGCAATAAACATATTAGACTATAACAATATTATAAAACAGTTATCAGAACCAGTCTAAACTTTCCAATAGACTTTCGACATGTTCAATATACAAAAAAATCAATGATCTCATATTGTGTGTCCTTATTGATTAAAAACAAGGCGCAAAGGCCTCACTTGTCACCTAGGCACAAAACACAAAAAAAAAAACACGCACACACACACCCGAGACTAGCAAGGTAATATAATAAAAAAAATAAAAATTATGTATAACTGGTATAGGGAAGAAATACTACATACCGAATATAAAAATACACCTGATATAATAAACAATTGTAATCATCAACTACTTGGGATAAATACCAAAAACCTTTTCAAAATCTTGTTCAAAAAAATCTAATAAGTCTCGTTGTGTAGTACTTTAACTTTACCTAATTTTACACTGATTTTGTGTATATAGATCAAATAATGTGTAATTACAGCAGAACTACAGTAGGAAGTAAGTAATCCCGTATTGCAGCATCAACAAACCAATCTATAAAATTTTTAAGAGTTATGTGGTAGTTAAATAAATAAGAACTTACAGTGGCAGACCATATGAGTGGATGTTGCTTCAAAGTGGTACTGATACTTAATGCAGAAATTACACAAGTATGATGCTTATATGGGAGACGTCCAGCCCAAGTGAGTTCTTTCTCATGAAGAATCACCAACACCGGTTCGATATAACCTATAAACTCAATAATGTCAAAACTATAACTCACTAACAAACAAAAAATATTGAACATTTTAATCCAAACACACTCTTTAAAAAACATAAATCAGCAGAAATTACTTGTAAAAAAACTCATCCTGCAGGAGCAGTTATATAAATATGATATGTTCCAGCATTTTAAGTATTGCATTACGCATTTTATAGCAGAAAAAGAAAAAAAGGTGGTAGTTGCAACAATTTTAGCCAGCATGAGAAAATGAACAAAGGCGTGCAGAAAGAAATGACAGTATCTATGGAATACATGATGTAAATGTATAAATATACATATATCATATGGGTAACTTCTCACCATGAACGAATATAAAATCTTTGACATGCTTGACATCGAGATCTCGTAAATTAATCATATACGATGACTGTATGCGTGCAGAAACTGAGCCACCGCCACTAGAACCACCATCATCACCCACCAAACCACCAGCCTGACATCCAATAAATAAAAAAATAAAAAGAACAGTCATGATAATTGATATGATACGTTAGTGTCTCAACCAAAGGAATTGCGTTAAGTGCATCCTCTATTTAAAGCACAAAATGATAAACACAATGGTACGTTATCCATCAAACTGATATAAAACCAAGGTAGCATTATTAGAAGCACTCATGTAACATGTTCTAGCATTATCGGTATGAAAGATTCTAGTAAGATACAGGTTGAGAATCTTCAGCAATTAAAAAAATCCTAATACCAAAATCAATTTGTGTTAACAGCAAATACAGATGATTAGTTAATATTTGCGCCTGATTGGCTGATGAACGCCATGATATTTAGAGATATAATATTTATAAAAGAAGCAGCCAACCACATTACATAGAAAAAGTGCTACAATGGAATATGGTTTTTCATGTGAGCAATTACATCTTCCGAGAAGAGATATTATACAAGATAATGATCTAATCATTAACTATACGGTGGTTACCAAAAAGAAATCCAGGCATAGAGCTCAAATTCATTTTATTATAATAATATTTCTATACAATTTAAAACACTACTTCCAAAGAGAGTATTATTAGTTCGTATTTAAATTAATATAGATATCGATGTAGATATATAATATAAGTAGCAAGCAAGACCTCAGCAGCTTTAAGCATTATCATCTGTAGGCCATAAACAAGCACCCCTGCACACCTTCCCAGAGGATCCGATTTAATTAATGGTCCTCTCGCAAAACTCTCTCTGCCTTTTTTCAAATGAAGCCATTGTGGGCCCTCAAAGCAGTGCATTGAACTGAAAAAAAAAAATAGTAATATTTCCCTTAAAAATTCTTTAAAATGATCCAACAACATGTTAATATAGTCAAAGTAAGGCTTAGATAGCAACATATAGATATTTAGATAAGTATAGGCTAATTGGCAGATTCGTATATAGGATTTGCGAGTCAAAGTCTTATGATAAATAGGTTGAACTCACCTTGTACGGAGTCCATACACTGAATCATCAAATTCTAAAATTGAGATTTTTGCATCTCGAAACGTTAAGATGATAGAATCTCTTCTTCTGCCACTTGTCCGGTCCTCTGCTCCAGAAGACAGCACACCAACTGATTCAACATTACCATGTAACCTGTAATTACAAAATATATTTCATATGCAGCATAAATCTCTTAAAGATACTTCATTTTGTTTACTAACAATATACTAAGATTATTGATTTTTTAATCAGTTTGCAACTGATTGTTTGTACAAATCTTAGATTATGTTATCCACGAGCAAGATTGGTTTTGAAAAGCGTGAAGCGCAAAGCGTAGAGCGCATAAGCGGTGGGCTTTTCGTACGCGAGGCGCACGGTATTTGCGCATAAGAGGTGGGCTTTTCGTACGCGAGGCGCACGGTGTTTATATATATATTTTTTTATATATCTCATAGGTTTTTGCATCTTTACCCAAAATTTAGCTATAATTAAGGTTTATATTGATTTAATGTATAAATTACCTACATATACAACCTTTTTAGCAACATGTACAACATTTGAAAGCATAAAAACACTTATTGTCCAAAAAGCGCGCGCCTTAGAAAGATTTCTTCAGAAAAAATCGTGCTTTTTGGACAGTGTGCGCCTTATGGTACATAAAACCCAGAGGCTTGCGCCTAGATGCGCTTTGCGCTTAAGCGCGCGTCAGGCGCGATTTTTAAAACCCAGCGAGCATGTACTTCCGATTGTTTTCGTCTGTTGATCAAGCTATTCATTTTTTAAAACAATGAAACATAGTTCTTTGAGAGATACAGAAAATTAAATAGGCTAACTTGGATATTTGTAGTATGCAGTATGGGTAAAGGTATCATGTATAAAACTAAGTACACCAATTGAATCTGATTTAACCTATTTATAAGTGTTCTACTACATTCATGAACAATTATTATCTTTTATTTTGACAAAGGGGCTATCTTCTAACATGAACTGAAAAATAACAAAGAAAAAAAAAACAAATAAAACAAGAATGGACTAATCTCATAAACAATTAGCTAAATACTTGCCTAATTGCAATGTTAATTAATGTTCTACCCTGCTACATTAAAATCTAACTTCATCCCATGAGAGTTTGCATATAAAAACAGTACCTGTAACTACAAACGAGTTCTAGTGAAGCACCAGAAAGTCCCGCCATGAGACCACCACGCTGCGGTTGCGCTACGGTGGCCGAATCCTTGTTAGTATTATTACCATCTTCAAGAACCCTAACAGTATAAACTTCAAGAACATTAGCAGCGGTCACAATGAGGTTCGGGATGGGACCCACACCTGGTGCTGGCGTGGCGGACCACACGGAATCTATGTCTTCGGTCTGAACAGCGAGAATGCGGGGAGCGAAGTCGGCCGGAGAATGCGTGATGAATCCCGATGCGCAATTGTCGATCCCGGTGGGCGGGTGCATCAATTTGTATGCTGCATAGCTCATTCTTCGGTTAACTGAGGTCGAGAGATGGAGAATTGTGCAGAGAGGTGACTAGGGTTCTGAAAAGCTTAAACCTCAGTTGTTTGAACAGGTAAGAACGATGAGACGGGGTGTTTGAATTTTTTTGAGAAATGGTGTCTTTTTTAGAATTGAAATGGTTTGTGGGTGGAAGTTTGAAGAAATTTGGATTATGGGTGGTTCGATAGGGAGCATATCGAACTTGGTAGAGGTTGATATCCCTCATGTCGAACTCAACGAGTTCGATATCCCTCGTATCGAAATTCATTGAGTTCGATATGTTGTATGTCGAACTTCACTAATCATTTAAGCATTAGCCATTCCGGTCACATTAAGCATTCCCGATCACCGGAGCATTTAAGTTCGATACCCTACATCTCTAGCTTGAGTTCGATATCCACCATGTCTAGGTGGAGTTCGACATGCAACATATCGAACTCACCTTTCACTGTTTTCTCTGCAAGATTCCTGATTCGCATTCAATTTATTTAACTTTACTTTCTTTACTTTTGACCGGTAACCCATGCATGCATGCAAGCATTCAATTTATGATGTATATATCTATATGTATGTATCGGTTGAGTATGTTATATATATACATATCGAGCTCACTAGCCAAACTCAAGAGTTTGTTTAAAAAAAAACTTCAAAACGCAATTCGATATTTCACCTATCGAACTCAATTTAAAAATATGAGTCTCCATATTAACCAAGGTCCTCTTCAGGGTGGTGTTCTATACATGCCAGATCATCGTGCAACTCATATTTTTGCAAATGACGGTTCGGTAAAAGACGGCCCG
>WOUH02000007.1:5557301-5571616 GCA_009936405.2 Stevia rebaudiana
GGGGTGCAAAAAATGGGTTTCGGATCCGAAATTTCTTGAACCAACGCGTCGCCCGCACGACCTGCGGACACGAATGCAACTCCGAAAACCCGGGTCCGCGTGAGGCCAATTTTTGCACGTTTTTGGTGAGACTCTTCTAGAAAACCAACCATTTAGATTAAATGGAAGAAGCTGAAACATTTCGGGTTCTTACTGCATGCTTTAAAAGAGTGTTTAATCGCAATGATGGTGGAGTTATGTTTCGAGATTAATATATACTGATGCTTATTCATCAGTTTGAACCACCGAATTCTCGTCTCTCTCAATCGCATCCTTTTGCTTACTTTCAGGCAAGTGTTGAGATTGTGTCAAACACAAGCCCGGTTTGATTGATTCTTTACTAGTCTATTTTTCTTCTTCATTTCTTATTGCAGATAACTAACAATGGATAATGTTGGTCTAACAAAGATCATATGGGGAAGAGCCAACATATCAAAAAGTAGTTGAGGAAATTCTTAGAAGCCTATGTTCTAAATCTGAATATGCAAAACAGATCAAAGATCATAAGGGTGATGTTTGATTTGTATTATGTTACACCTGTTAAGCTTATATGTCCACTACAGTCTCAAGAAGAAAGAATCAACAGTAGGATCAATGGTAATAAAGAAAACAAGGCCTTTGAAAGACAAGATGAGCAAGCCTTATAGGTTCTTCACCAGACAATCCAATCCGAGAAAGAGGACGTGGACGTTCTCCATTCAGAGGAAGAGGTGGTGTTGGTCTTGGTAGAAGTGCACTCGACAAAAGTAAGGTACCATAATGCTATTGCTGCAAAAATATAGTTATTAGAAAAAGATTGTTGATACAATGATGAGGCACAAGTAAATGTGACAATGAGTCAAATGATGAGTCAAATGATGGTGATGATCAACATATATTGATTGTAGTAGCTGGCCCACAAGGATCAATGGATAATGGATAATGACTAGTTTATATTAATGGCTAATGCACCACATTCTCGTACTTCTAATTATTAGCTGTACATATACTGTATATATTTTGTCATAAATAGGGGTATATAATTAGTCAAAATAGAGAGCATAAATCAAGGATAGATAGTTGTAGTTTCCTATTATATTGGGCATCCCACTGTATATGTATTCCTTCAGTTGATAATGAAATCAAGCAATTCCCTTGAATATCTTTCATGGTTATCAGAGCCACGATCTGAACCCATCTTCTTCAATTTTTTGCTTTTCCATACCTAATTTCAGATCCATGGGTGATAAGCCAGAATCTTCTTCATCATCAACCACTAAACCCTTGCATCCTGCATACACTGTTACGGATATACAACGCAAAGTACGGGTTCTTGATGACACCACGGTGACTTACTCCTCATGGGTCAAGCTGTTCACCCTCCATACGCAAGGATACGATGTCGAATCCCATATTGACGGAACCCCGCCACCGGCGCCGACTGATCCCACATATAGCGAATGGGTGAAACTCGATGCCATCGTTTTACAATGGATCTACGGATCGATTTCAAACGAGTTGCTGGCTCGTACTCTGGTTACTAAATCCACCGCTCACGAGGCTTGGATTCGCTTGCAAAACATCTACTTGAACAACAAAGGGGCACGCGCCGCAGCCCTCGAACACCAGTTCCACAACCTGTCACTCTCTTCTATGAGTTCACTGGAAGCATACTGTCAAAAATTAAAATCCCTTGGTGATCAACTTAATGATGTCGACTCTAAGGTAAACGAAAAACGGTTAGTTTTACAACTAGTTCGCGGCCTACCGGTGGAATTTGATCCTATCGGTACTTACATCAATCAAACATTGCCCCCCTGGGAAACGGCCTGCAGTATGCTTCAGCTAGAAGTCCAACGACAGTCAGCACGTGAAACACTTTCTGCACCATCGGCCTTAGCAGCTCTTCGCTTAGAACCCTCCTCTCAATCACCGGATCAGCGCCGGTCTCAGCCTTCTCGAGGCGGCGGGAGACACAACAACAACCGGCGACCTTCATCTGGATCCAAGAATCGGAACCAGCCAAACGGTAACACCGGCACCCGAAATAGCTCTCTGCCGCCGCAAGCATGGCCCCCTTATGGCGTTGGACAACAACCACCCGTCTGGCCCGGTTACTGGACACCACCACCGTGCCCTTACCCAACACAAAGTTGGGCATCTTTTCCGGGTTGGACAGCACCGACCCCTCCTTGGATGAGCAAACCTCCACAGCAAAACAATAAACAAAATGGGAATGGAAATGGGCAGTGGGCTAATGGAAATGGGCAGTGGGCTAACTCCTCTTCAACTGGGCAACGATATCAGCAAGCCCAACAGGCCCAGCAAGCTCATTTGGCCTCTTTTGATGCTCTTGAGCCCACACAACTTGGTGAAGCACTCCAGGCTATGACAATGGACCCTGACACCAACGATAATCAATGGTTCATGGACTCGGGGGCATCCGACCATCTCACAGGAAACCACGGTATGATACCAAATCCTTTATTATCAAATTCTTACGGTTCTATATTTGTCGGAAATGGACAACGCATACGAGTTTTGGGTTCGGGACACCATACCATTAAACACCCGAACCGCTTATTTCAGCTAAAAAATGTCCTTTACACACCACAAATAATCAAAAACCTTATTTCCGTTCGCAAATTTACTATTGATAACAATGTCTCCGTTGATTTTGATCCATATGGTTTTTCTGTGAAGGATTACCCGAGTGGGATGATGCTAACCCGCCACAATAGCTCAAGCCGTCTCTATCCATTTTCATACCCGGTCTCAAGTTCTGCTTTTTTTGCTTCTTCAAATAAAGACGTTTGGCATGAACGTCTCGGCCACCCCGGTCAACCTACCATGGAGTTTTTAATTTCTAAGCAATTTATTTCTTGTAATCGTACTAAACCACATGTTTGTGGATCGTGTCAATTATCAAATAATAAACGTTTGCCATTTGCTAATTCTACATCCGTTACTATTTTACCATTTGATGTGATCCACTGTGACCTATGGACATCCCCGGTCATTAGCAAAACAGGATACAAATACTATATGGTGTTAGTTGACGATTACACAAATTATGTTTGGACGTTTCCCCTTAAATACAAATCTGAAACTTTCGACAAGTTCACTCGTTTTCACCGTTATATCAACACTCAATTTAACTTAACGATTAAATCTTTCCAATGCGACCAAGGGGGCGAATTCGATAACCACAGGTTCAAAACATTCGCCACCAATCATGGGCTTCAATTTCGATTCTCATGTGCCCACACATCTCAGCAAAACGGAAAATCCGAACGCATGATCCGTCGTTTAAACGAAATCATGCTCGTTCTTCTTACACACGCCTCACTTCCCTCAAACTTTTGGGTCGAGTCGTTACATACAGCATGTTATCTCCATAACATTTTACCCACTAAAACTCTTCACCAACACACACCCGCTTCCGCATTATACCTTCGCCAACCCACATACGATCATCTTCGTGTATTCGGTTGCGCTTGTTACCCCAATTTGACTGCCGTCCGTACTCACAAACTTGAACCAAGGTCAACTCTTTGCGTTTTTTTGGGATACCCCACCAACTACCGGGGTTACCGATGTTTAAACCTTTCCACCGGCAAAGTCATTCTTTCCCGTCATGTCGTCTTTGACGAACAACATTTTCCATTTAAAACTCTTCCAAACCTCAACCGTGATTACACCTTTCTCGACACACCCGACCCTACACCTATCTTATTTCATCCTCCTATACACTCTTCAAATCAACCCACCTCCAATCACAACCCACCGTCCAGCCCAATCTCCCCTACAAGCCCACACCCACTTCACGCACAAGCATCATCCCACTCCCCAACCGATACTTCAAACTCCCCTGCCATACAAACCCCTTCGGCCCAGTCGATTTCTCCACCCCAAACCCGTTCCAATCCCCTTTACCATCACCAAATACAAACGGACCTCCTCCAGCCCATATACCTCCACCACCGCCACCGATCAATCCGCACCCCATGGTCACGAGAGCCAAAGATGGCATCTCTAAACCCCGTGTTCCACTGAATCTACACACCGAATCCATCTCCTCCATTCCAAACTCACACCTTAAAGCCTTAACCGACCCAAACTGGTATGCAGCCATGCACGATGAATATCGAGCTTTAATGAATAATCACACATGGGATTTGGTTCCACGACCTAGTGACGGTAACATTATTCGATGTATGTGGTTATTTCGCCACAAATTTAACTCGCAAGGTACATTACAACGGTACAAAGCACGTCTAGTTGTTAATGGAAAAAGTCAGCAGGTCGGTGTAGACTGTGATGAAACTTTTAGCCCCGTGGTAAAACCGACAACAATACGAACAGTGTTAAGCCTTGCAGTTTCTCGGGGTTGGCCAATACACCAGTTGGATGTTAAAAATGCATTTTTACACGGTGATCTACATGAAACTGTTTATATGTTCCAACCTCCAGGTTTCCGAGATGCAACGAAACCAAATCATGTTTGCAAACTCCGCAAATCTCTATACGGTCTCAAACAAGCACCACGCGCGTGGTACCAACGATTTGCTACTTTCATTCAAAAATGCGGTTTTAAAAGTGCAGTTTCCGACACATCATTATTTATCTACAACAATGGCAATCACATGGCTTATCTACTACTATATGTTGACGACATCATTCTCACCGCCTCTAGTGATGACTTACTAAGGCAGATCATTACATCGTTATCTGGTGAATTCGCCATGACTGATCTTGGGCAACTTCATCATTTTTTGGGTATTAAAGTCCAGCACACATCACAGGGTCTGTTTCTCTCCCAAGATACCTATGCGACAGACATTTTGGCACGGGCAAAAATGAGCATGTGCAAACCTTCTAATACTCCAGTTGATACATCATCTATGCTCAGTGCCACTGCTGGAACCTTACTCGAGGATGGTACACTATATCGTAGTCTTGACGGAGCACTTCAATATTTGACATTCACTCGCCCGGACATTACCTACGCGGTACAACAAATCTGCCTTTTCATGCATGCCCCGCGTGACACACACTTCAATTTCCTTAAACGAGTTCTACGTTACCTCAAAGGAACGCTCTCGCATGGATTACACATCACAAAGTCCCAATCCTTGCAACTCACCGCTTACTCAGACGCGGATTGGGGCGGGTGTCCCGACACACGTCGATCCACTTCCGGATATTGTGTCTTCCTCGGCGACAACTTACTATCATGGTCCTCGAAACGTCAAGCTACCATCTCTAGATCCAGCGCCGAAGCTGAATATCGGGGCGTTGCAAACGCGGTTTCGGAAACGAGTTGGCTTAGAAATCTCTTACTCGAACTATCGGTTCCGACTCGAAAGGCCACGATTGTTTATTGTGATAATCTGTCAGCTGTCTATCTCTCAGACAATCCGGTGCAACACCAACGCACTAAACATGTGGAACTCGACATACATTTTGTTCGAGAAAAGGTTAAAATCGGCATTGTCCGTGTTCTTCATGTTCCCGCTGATTACCAGTATGCTGATAATTTTACAAAGGGCCTACCTCGTCCATTGTTTACCCGGTTCAAAGACAGCCTTCGCATCCGTCCTCCTCCCGCTCAGACTGAGGGGGTGTATTAGCTGTACATATACTGTATATATTTTGTCATAAATAGGGGTATATAATTAGTCAAAATAGAGAGCATAAATCAAGGATAGATAGTTGTAGTTTCCTATTATATTGGGCATCCCACTGTATATGTATTCCTTCGGTTGATAATGAAATCAAGCAATTCCCTTGAATATCTTTCACTAATCACTTATGGTTTATAAATTTTGGATGTTCAAATCACATGACGCCGTCTAAATATGATTAAAATAAGTTTAATGAGATGCGTGTGGCTATTGTTGATATGCATGAATTGCCTTTATATTTTAGTAAAATTGTCCAAAACATTACTCCATTTCAAACCCCATCCCCATATTTTGGTGGTAGATATCATATAAAATGAAATAAATGTATTAATTATTTAATTGAAAAGAAATAGATATGAGAATAAGCTTAGGGTTGTTTTGAAAGGCTGGGCAAATTTTATTATAAATATAGGTTATCCATTGTGAATACTCTTAAAGAACATTATAAAGTACATTTGGGGAAAAAGGTGTGTAAATTTGGTTCCTAAAATTATGAGGATAAAAATGGGGATGAAGAATGTGATGTGTCTAAATTTATAGTTTTTTCATATTTTCCCGTAAGATACTACAGGGATGATTACAATAAACATCCAGATGTTCGGATGAAGATAAACACTTCTTAGTTTACATATGATCGAATTCGAGGGTGAAAGATGTTCGTTTTTGGCCTCATTCTACCTAATGCACGTTATCGAGGTTAACTTAACATTCTGATTAGTTTCTGCTTTTGTTTTTGTTTATCGTTTTTTGTTTGATGAATCTTTTTATGATTGGCGATGTTCTATTTAGCTACGAATTCAAAGTTGTTGGTTCATATTAATTTATTGCAACCCTAAACATTACATTATGACTATGTTTTACTTTTACACATGAATTAGCATATTAACGACCTGGCTCATTGTAGGTCTTGCATCACTATCTTCCTCAGTACACTGCAATGCAATTCGAACCACATTTTCCATCATCATCTCATCATATTCACCTCTTATTGAAGGATCTATAATTTCCTCCACCCAACCTTCTGTTTTTGTTTTTGTTTGATCTCTCACCCAATCAATCAATGTCGGCTCCGTATGTGTCGGACTCCTTCCTGTTACCATCTCCAACACCACCACACCATAACTAAACACATCAACTTTCGAAGTAATCGGAAGATTAAACACCCACTCTGGAGCCATATAACCTCGTGTCCCTCGCATCATGGAGAACTCCCATTGATCAACACCACCACCACCACCTCTGTCTGACCGTTTCGAAAGACCAAAATCAGCCACCTTTGGGTTGTAATTAGCATCTAACAATATGTTATGAGGTTTCACATCACAATGTAGAATCCATTCCAAACACTCTTCATGTAAATAAGCAAGTCCTTTTGCAGTACCTATCACAATCTTCAATCTTGCACTCCAATCAAGCTTATTAATCCCTAAATTATTAACCAACGATCCGTTGTCCATGTACTCGTACACAATCAACCGATGCTTTCCTTCAGAACAGTAACCCCATGTCTCTATCAAGTTCATGTGATTCATCCTCCCGATCGTGCTGATCTCAGCTTGAAATTCATCTTCACCTTGATCATAATCACTGGTTTTAAGCTTCTTTATGGCCGCAATCCTGTTGTCATTTAACCTTGCTTTGTACACAACAGAAGCACCGCCTCTACCGATCTCTTCACTGAAATTACGCGACGCCTTCTTCAGCTCGCCGTATGTGAATCTCCTGAACCCTGTCGAAGCGGGAAAATACATTTGCGTGTTTGCAGGGGAGTGTTTACTACTATAAAACCAAAAAAACACTATGCAAATGATTTCAATAAACCCGATCACGCACCCGACGACTAACATGAATCCAAGTGGCTTCGTATCATCTTTTTTCTCATAAGACTTTATCAATGGTGTTACAACAACCGGATTTTGACACGTGAAGCTCGATTGGGTTGTCTCGTTAAAAGACGATACTAACCTCTTTGGTAGCTTGATATACATGGTACCGTAAACCCCCATTTGATACCCGTTGTGTAAAGAAGTCTTCAAGAAACAAAAATAGTATCCTCCGTCGGTTTTCCATGCGAAATTGAAGCCGACGCAAGTGTTATCATGTAAACAATCCTTCTTGCAAGCATCAAGACTATAGTTGAGGTGGAAACGGATATCATAACCGTAGAATTCTGTATACTGAAGCTCAATGAAATCGCAATCATCTCCGTTGCACATACGGAATTCGGGTTCACACCCGTAACTCCAATCTTGAGGATTCACCATCTTGAATCCATGCAAGCAACTGCATTTTCTTCCTGAATCTTGAACATAAGTACAAAGACTATTTGGTCCACATGTACCATCAATCCGACAAATTTGAGAAATCGCCATCCACACAACCTCCCATTTCATCGATGATCCTCTAACAACGAGACTGTAAACTCTTACATTACCATCGGTGTCAAGTCGCATCATTCTTTGCGGGCCCGAACCGAAATCAGCCGATACAAAACTGAATCCGTCTGTTGAGTTGAATCGACCATAAGAATCAAGAGTTGCTATTCTGGTGTCTATATATTGAAATCTTCCTGCAAAGTATGTTCTTACCCTCGGATCGGGCCAGTAAATTGAAGTTGTTTCTGGACTGTTATACACAAGTCGAAGAATGCTATCGTTGTCGAAAAACAACTTATAATAACCCGATGAGTAATTACTTGAGCTTCTAGAAGAAACAAGTTGTGTGTTTCTGGTGAAAAGTTGATTTGGAAGAAGGGTGTTAGTTGGGTGATCAAAGCTTTGCCAAAGAGTTTGTTGTTGTTGTTGAAGAACAAGGTTGCCGGAGTTATGAAGTTTCAGTTGCAATAACGAAGACTTTGACTTGGTCTGCGTTGACCAGATGATGTATTGACCGGCATCTATCAAGACCAGATTGCCATCCTTCCATAAGGACAGCTTGGAGTCGTGCCCGTTTACTGGTGCGTCTCGGTTAGCCATCCAGACCACGTCGGATGTGGTGAACCATACGGCGAACACGTAAGCGTTCTCTCCGACTTGATAAAAACCGGCTGTAAAAACGCCGTTTGGTGAAAGTATAACGTCATCTTTGTTTTCAACAAATAAAGATGAGCCTCGAGTTAAAGCTATATGAGTTGGGTAAGAAGAAGAGGATGATGAAGATAGTAATATTATGATGATGATGGTAAGAAGGTGAGATATTGATGCAACCATAGTTTGGTTTAAGATATGTTAGATTCTAGTTGTAGTTTAAATATATAACTTTACAGTTTAGGGCTATTTGTTGACTTTTAAGTCGCACTCATACAAACATTTTGCGAAAAAACAAAAGAGATTGACATAAGAAAGATACATTTCTCCACTTCTCTCATAATCAAAAAATAATATACAATTCAATATATATATTTATGATGATTCATGATTAGCTAGGTAATAGTAAATGTTTTTAGTATCGGGAAGAGGACGGGAAAGTTACTTAAATTGTGAGCATAGCTTTAACGTTAAGATTATTTAACTTCAATCTGCTAAAAAACAATTTGAAAATTTAAATGGTTGTAGTGCAAATAAACTCTTTTATATATTAGTATGGTTAAAAAACCAAGTTACATTCATTAAAATCTAGATCATATGTTAATGAGTGATATAAAAACATGTAAAAGCAAACAAAATTCTGTCGAAAACATTATATTCCTTAAAATAATCATAACTTGGTGAGAAAACAATGGTTGGTGGTAGGGGAATATTTTTTTGACTTTCGTAAGCTGTGGAATTTTCCATTGAGTTGCGTGGCAATTTCAAACTCTTTTTCCTAAAAGTTATAAAATTTAGGTGAGAGCTTCTAAGACCGGATAGGTCTGTGGTTTGAACTTAATAGACGGAGGGGTTATACTGATTCAATTAGGTTTCTTTTTATCTAGGGTGGGCGAGTACCGGGTTGATACACTATTATCGATTCGTTGGGTGGAAGACTAATATGTTCGTTAAAGTGAGGCTGAGTGGCAAAACATTTCGCAAAAAGAAAAAAGATTAAATAAAATTAAATTTAGGGTTGGGTTAATCCTAACAACCCTCAAACGAAAGTTTGAATGGTTGCACAAGTTTTAAACTAGCATTTAACAGATCTTGAGCGAGCATTTAACTATGAGAAATTGGTTCTAAACAAACTTTTAAGCCATTTTTTAATTGAAAAAACTCACCATTTAAGGTTATATTATTTATGAAAGGTCATTCTCTCAATGGTACTAAGTGGTTGTTAAAGCGTATCTTATAAAATAAATTGAAGTTTCAAGTGCCATACAAGAGAATTCACAATATGACAAAAAAAAAATTGCTATTAAAAATCAAAGCTATATTTGAAGATGCATGTAACGAACTACTTAAATTCATGATATAGTGTGGACATAGACTCCTAGAGCCGTTATCAACGCTTTGAGAGAGAATCTGTTATTCTATTATGTCATATGCAACAATAAATTTTCAAACTTGAGACTCCAAACAAGATTTTAAAACATCAGAATTAAAAATATATTATTTTTCTAAATGTTTAGTTTGACTCAAGGACAAGTCTTTGTTTAGATTAATCGTGGATATCTATTTCACTATTTGTGAAATAAGTGAAATTTGGATCAAGAAATCTTTTGTGCTTAGCTTATATAATTTTTTAAACCATTGTGGTTCATATATGTAGTTTTATTTCGATAGGCATTACACATGCACTTAATGTTTCATAAAGGTAGTTATTACCTTTTTATCTTTTTGTATGACGATAATGTGAAAATCTAAGAACTTGTAAATTATTCGAGTGAAAATTGAGAATTTAAGGAATTAATGAAAATTATGTTACCTAACTAACTAGAGATACTTACGTGTTTTTAGGTTCAACCTTTGGAGATGGTCTCAATGAGTTAGTCTATTTCTGCAAGTAGGGGTGTTCAAAATACCCGAACCCGGTTAACCCGACCCGAACTCGGATAAGCTAATTAGGGTCGGTTAATCGGGGCCTACATGTGTTAATAGGGTTATTCGGATCAACCCGACTATCCTGAAGTACTAATAGAATCAGGTTTCGGGTCAAATGTTTAAATTTATTCAGGTTTCGGGTCAACCCGAATAACCCGATTAAGCCTTTTTTTAAATTAAAATAATATAATATTTCTTATATTCTTGGTTAATGCTTGGTACGACTCTAAACTTCAAAATTGTATGGATTGAATTTTTAGTAAACGTTTACATAGAGTAATGTCACTTGACTTTTTTATGTCAAATGTGTTTGAGATTTTAAATTCCATCATTTTTTATAACCTGACTTTTTAATCTTTGTATACGTTGTGAGTTTGACTTCGTGTTTAATGAATTGAAAGTCCATTTTTGATGATGCCACCTAACTTTTTAAACTTTGTATCAAAACTTAATTAAGGTGGTTAAGTGTCTCACAAATTGGTACGACTCACTATTTTTTGAATTTTTTTGTGCTTCGACCTGATAAACCAGGCTCGCCCGACCCGACTAACCCGTAACTCGACTAACCCGTAACCCGACTAACCCGAACCTTATACGGGCCAGGTTGCAGGTCAACTTTTTTTGTTAAAAAATCCGACTAGCCCGACTCGATTAACCCGAAACCTAGGGTTGACCCGATAAACACCCCTATCTGCGGGGGTTAAATGGTCATTTCTTGTTAGTAAATAAGGGTCTGTTAATCATTCTTTTTGTATCTTTGACAATAGAAGGGTTAATTTAATTGTAAAATATTGTATGAGTCGTTATAAGTCGTTTATAATTTTGTATCGGTTGAGATGGTTATAAAATAAAATTGAACTTTCTTCTTTCTCTCTATAGCTTAACTGGTTGCATCATAGTTGGGGCTCAATTTTTATAGATAATTGAGAATGTGAGTAATTGACATGTTTCAGGATTATTGGAAATATTCCTATTTCGAGATATGCGGGGATTATTTGGTTCAACTAACCAATCTTTGTTCCACAGATCTTATTCTACAATATTTCAGGAGAATAGCTGAGGTTATGCCCAACGCGTGAATTCTCTCTAGTTAGTGATAAAGGGAGCTGCTAATAAAGCACATGGCTGACTCAACTAGTCCATCTTGTTAGCTGAAAACATGTAAAAGGTGGAAGAGACTAGCAGATTGGAAGAGATGCCGAATATGCCACGAGAATATCAGGATTTAGTTGAATTCGACCGTTATTTGTTTCTCCATTTAAAGGAAAAGATGATCAACTTAGAACGACACACAACAACACTCGATTCTCTTATGATCTCTCTAATTTCCATCTTGTTTTTGCAATCACACTAATTTTGATTATGTGTTCGCTTTGTTTTGTGCTTTCCTCGCTAAAATTACGAGTCTTGCTTAATTTTTTGCATTTCTTTTTAGTTAATATTCCTAGGGATTCCTGGTGTTATATTTATAGATCATGCGAAATACTTTCTTCAGAATACACTACCTCACTAAACTAATTCGGTTTACTAAAAATTGTACATGTTAATATTCGACCGAAACAATATGACGCCCACCGTGGTGTAAGTTGTGCTTTTCATAACAAATTTTGATAGAATCAATCATCGCTAACTTTGAAATTCCTTTTTCAATATGTCTTCTCAACCCAAATCAACCTGCATTGCTCTAGTTGCGTCTTCAACCTCTGCTTTGAGTCTACCTACCCAAACACCGGTCTTTGCTCCAAAGAGAGTTGATAACCCCCTTTACAACAGAAACTATCTCAGCACCAAGGGCTAATGATAATGCTGAAATATTTTTTCTATGTTTCAACAACAGGTCAAGCAACAAATGAAACAACATCAGAAAACAAATCAACTGCTATTCAAAGAGATGGAAAATCTGAAGGATAAAGCCGAGGGAACCACACATATGATCCCCAGGGCCTTGGACATCGGAGCATTATATGAACAAGAGATGGCGAGATACCCATAAGTGATTGATAGTATGTAGGGTCATTATATGGTTCCCTAACAGTGACAAAGGACCCATTAACAGACAAAGGGATATATATGAACAAGTTTGGATTCAAGGAGAGAGGCCCGTTCAAGAATTTCATGAGCGTATTTAGCTTGGCTGAGGAAGAGTCAGTCAGAGGTGTGAAAAATCTCAAGACCTAGAAAGTAGTTGAGAGATCTGAGATCTTTGATTGGAAATTCCTTGTGACGGCAGAAGGTTGATTCATAGTGAGAAAGAGATCGTCAACATAGACAAGTACGTATAGGTGCATGTGTCCCGATGGAAGACAAAGAGAGGGGTCGGCTTTGTAACATCCGGGATTTTCGGATCATATGTTCCGACATGAAGATTATATATTAAATATTAATGAGAGATTATTCTAGTTAATTGTGTCACAAGTTCGATACAAACATATATATACACATAGATTGTGGTTCATCTATAAAGGAAAAAAATGTAAAAAGTCTAGGAATGATCCTCTATCGTTAGATAATGGGTTTGATGGTTGATAATCATAACATAACATTTTCGTAAATAATTTCAATTTAAAGCCACAAGAAGGACATAATAGGAATATTTAATCAAAAGTTGCACTTGCAAGTTACATGGCAATTCTACTTTTTTTTTAGTAACTTTTTTATTCTTAATTATTTTTTCTACAAAAATTAAATCATAAAATCATGATTTTTTTATCTTTTCATTTTGTATGATATTGCTATATAAATTTAAGAAAAAAAAACGACGAACAGGGTGTTGCTCGCAATTTTGTATTTTATGACGTTTTTCAACTGGGTTGCTTCACTAAGTATCTATGATGTTTTTCGACTAGGTTTTTTTAACTTTACTGATTTTATGGTGTTTTTCGAGTGTAACTAGGCGGTTTATAGTGTTTTACGACATGTTGTTTTAACTGGGCAGTTTTATTACGTTTTTTAACGGTTGAGTTTAACTAGCAGTTTTATGGCGTTTTGTGACTATACATTTTTATGATGTTTTTTCACTATGTAGTTTCATGAACCTATAATAAAACACCATAAAATGTTGTGTTTAATTAATACTTGAAAAAACGTCATAAAACGCGTAAGGCTATGAGCACCCGGTTCAATTTTTTATTTTTATTTTATGGTGTAATTTAAAAAATATATATATCAAGGTATAAAAAAGTTATGAAAGTTTAAAAAAATGATGGAAATGACATGTGACTTACATGTGTATCATTCTTTATTTATTTTGACTTCTATACTTTTTACACTATATACACGTTTCATTCATTTGTGTCTTCCTACATTTTCTATACTTTTATCCATTTCTATAATATTCCTACTCTGTATATACATATATACGGGAAAGATAATATGAAAAGCCTCTCGAGTTAAGAAAAACCCCCGAAACCCACTTTTTGTAACTGAAGAAACAGAAAACTAATGTATATATAATCAAAGCTTTCTATTTCACGTAATATGGAATCACAATACAATCAGTATCCGAATTACAGACGTTTTTCTATTCTCTGGGAAATCTGTGAATGCGTGAACCCTTTTCTCTACCTATGAATCGACTATTTATAGTTAACGTGAATAGGTGACCATTGATGAGGAAAGCATATCAACAGTTGGAATTCATTGATGAAGAAGACAT
>WOUH02000007.1:5599451-5612069 GCA_009936405.2 Stevia rebaudiana
GATCAAGTTATGGCCGAGTGAAGTTCCGGTCAGAAAGTTGATAATTGTCATTTTTATGTTTAAGTGTTTTGAGTGAGTTTTTGCATGGTTTATGATTATGAGTCCTCATTTCTTTGTGTTTAACATGCAAATGGATATGTTCAGAGTTCAAGAGTTCAACGAGGTTTTCTTACGTGTAGATTGTCGGGAGAAGGCGAGGATCTTCAAAACTCACGTAAGAAACGTCAATGTAGCCTTCGTTGATGATCAAATGAGCTTGTAGGTTGATGAAAATCTTGGAAATGTGATGAACAAAGAGAGAATGGTGATGATATTACTGCCGAGAGAAAGGGAGAAAAAGAGATGAAATATGATTGTGATTTGAGTGATTGAAATTGTGAGGAGTGGGTTTGAGTGGTTAAGTAGAAGATCCTTGAATTATGGGTATGGTTTGGATGATTATTTAAAAGATATGTTGACTTTGGGATATCCTGATCGAGGTTTCGGCCGAGAGGGGAAGGGTAGCCATCGAGAGGGAGATCGAGGGATTCAATTGGGGAGTTACATGGCCATCGAGAGCAATTAAAGGTGGCTGCCGAGAGGGAGATCGAGAGGGGTGTTGTGCTCATCGAGAGGGCCATCGAGGGCCTTGGAATCCATCGAGGGGCTCTCATGACTGCCGAGAGTTGGTATGTTCATCGAGAGGATGAGAAGGAGATCATCGAGAGCTTTGTACCGTGGGGTTTGCATGTGGTAGCCGAGAGGTTTGAAGGTGTGTTCGAGAGAGTGGCTTTAATACCATCGAGAGGATTGCACATGCATGATCGAGAGAGTTTAAAGCATGCATCGAGAGGATAAGCATGCATCGAGAGGGTTTGATAAGCTCCATCGAGAGGCTTGATTTTCACGTGGGTTTGCATGTGGGATTACATTTGCGGCCGATGTGCATGGGAGCTTCGAAAGGTTTGATTGTTTGGTAGTGGGTTTTTGTTAATTGCATCGAGAGGCTTCACATGGTTTCATTTGTGTTGCATTATATGGTTCAAGAGGATGATTATTCCATAGAGGGGATTGAATAACTCATCGAGGGGTTAAATCGTTGGTGTTCGAGTGGGTTAGTTATGGCGTCGAAGGGTGGTCGACGTGGTTTACATGCATGCATGCATGCATGCGTGCGTCGATCGAGAGCTTCATTGGCAACGGTCGAGAGGATGGTCGTGATCGAGAGGGCGAGGGTTCGAGCGGCATGCATGCTTCCCGTGCAATGCGATCGGTCGAGAGAGATCGTTACGAGATCGGAATTTATCGTATCGTCGAGCATCATTGCGGGTTAGGGTCGAAGGGTTGATGAAGATGACGAGTGGTGACCTAGAGGGTGGTCACCAACGCGGGATTCGTTTCGATCGCGGTTTAACCGGGTCGAGTCGGGGAGTCGCGCGTTAGTTTCGTTTTAGTTTTTAATAGTTTCGTTTACGTGATCGATAGTTAATTGTTCGAGTTTATTCGTATACGCACGTATTCTAGTATAAAGTTTTAAGTACGCGTTGATAATACGTATCATGGTACGTATAAGTGAGTCGGAATACTGACATGAAATTCGCGGATATTACATAACCTTTCTATCCATATATAGTATCAAATATATAAATGTTTATGTTAATGAAGGTATACCATTCGTTTACACATATCTCCGTACATATGTGTCCTTAAAGGTATAACCTTTGTATATTATATATAATTCCATATATATATATATATATATAAGTGATTATGAAAACGTATCACGTGTATATGTAATATCACCCCGCAGTTGATAAAACAAGTAAGTGACAAAAGGGGCTATGAACTCACATGTAACTGACGAGGAGAATAGATAATAAGATGAAGGAGAGAAGAGAGAGAGTCCACACTCCTTGAGCTTAACCTCCTGATAGTCTTGAGAGAGAGTGAAAGAGAGCTAAGGTGATAATCTTCGAGAACCCTGGCTTGCAGATTGATCTTAAGCGAGAACCGGAGCACCCGAACGATAACCGTATCAAGAACCCATGATCAGAGCGAAGTGTGTGTGTTTTGAAGGTGAAAATGAGGTTCCATCTGACTGTGGTCGTCGACCACTATTTATAGGCGTGACTGGGTGGCCTCGCGTGGCGCGCCGTTAGGGGGAGAGCCACCTCGCGTGGCGCGAGGTGGCGGTGATGTGGTGGCATGATTGTTTGCTTGACAAGTGGATGGTGACTCACCATGGAGTCTTGCCAAGTGTCCCTGGTCATGCCAGCATCTTCCCTGGAGTGCCACCTGTCCCGGGCACGAATCCCGAGGGGCCACGTGGCCCGGTGCGTCGTTATGTGGCCTGATCAGTGTTTTCGGTTATCAGTTTTCGCATTTCCCGCTTCGTTAGGAATCTGTTTTGAGTGCGGTTTTCGCATACGTTCATTATTTTCCGTTCTGTATCTAACCCCATTGGTTTCATTTCTAAAGGAGGTGTCGGGATTTCGGGCTTACAGAACGGTTTTACGCGTAACTTTCAAACCGTCGCTCAAATTAAAATTCTGATTACACTCAAATGAACCAAAATTTAGAGTAGAATACAATGATAATATAAAATTTATATAATCATCGTGTTACGGATGGCGTGCCGTCGGAATACGTATAGTCAAAGGCCGGAAAGTCGTCGGTCAACTGCCGGAAAACGGCCAGTTGTTATAAGAAAATATATTGAATGAGCATTCGATGTGCTAAAAAGAAATTGGCATATTATTAACAATCTTGCACGTGCTTGAAAACCAAAGAGAATTCGCGTGGCAATATACACATGTCTAATTTACAATATGATCATAGAAGATAAGTGACACACTAGTTGCCAATACGTAGAAGATGAGGATCCAGATCTAGTTGAGAATATGGAGACTACCAACGAACAAAGAGTAGCAAAGCGTCAAATGGTTCGTAGTAGCGAAATACATATGAATCTCAAAGCAAATTTGATTGATGGAAGAACCATAATGTAGTTGTTTAATGTTTTTTTTATCTTACTATCGACGTTTTTAATTTAAATTTTTTAATGTACTTTTTATGTTTAATGTAATTTTTTTATTAAAATTGTTTATTTTTATTTTAGATGTTTTTTAGTTATTATTATTGTTTACTAATTATATTTAAAAAAAGATAAATAATGATTGCATAATGATTACTCACTCACCCTCACTCATTTGAACATTTTCACTATTCCACTCGCCCATGTTCCTGCGTGGCACACCAACTCATCTAGGCGCACCGCATAATCTTAATAAAAGTACAATATAATAATTAGAAAAACATCACCGTACACCAAACATAGAGGCACTATCCAAAACACGTCCACATTATATTTGAACCCTCGACCTCTTAAAAACTATTATTAAAAACACGTGGGTACAAATACATTAGGCCCAAACCCTTTTGATAATAACCATAATCAAACAAAGTGAGAAATGGTGATAATAATTAAAATTGTTATTTTGGTCTCCTGTTATATGTCATTTTTGTCATTTTGGTCCTTCGATTAGTTTTTGTCATTTTGCTCCATGGTTTGTAATGTCAGCCGCACAAGTCATGGGATTTGGATCCCTACGCTCGATCTCACCCCAGATCCCTTGTAATACGATCCAGAAATCTTCAAGAGGGGCACCATTTTGTTTAACGTCATTTGCTTTGACATGTAAATCAAACGTCTGGAGTTTATCTTTACCGCTGCTTTATGCAATCACCAAAGCATCTCAAAGCGATTTGGCTGTGGGAAACTCGCTAAGGTTGCTAGCCAAAGCGGGTTCAATGTTTTGTATAAGCCATGAGAACACAACTAAATCGTCCCGTTCCCACTGCTCATAGTCTTCATCTGTCGGATCTGGTGGTTCTGGTTTTCCGGATAAATGGCTTAATAGATTTTTTGATTTACCCCCAATGACGACCCGTATCATACGCACCCAAAGAGGGTAATTCTGACTGTTTAGCTTGAGATTAATCTTCAGGCTGTCTGATAAATTTTGTTTCTGGGGCTGATTTTGATTGTTGAGGTTGTTCTTGAATAGTTTGGCGAGTTGTGTTGCCAGGTCATCATTGTTGATGCCTGGGTTGTTTTCGTTGGACATGGTATGGCTATATTTGATAGGTAGATGATGAGCAGAATGTGTTGTTTGGTCCTAGAATCATTCAACACTGCTCTGATACCATGTTATGAATTGGTAATCAGAGAATTGAATAATATTGTATATATTTTCATATTCTTACAATAGAACTCGATAACAATTCATACAAAAAAGGTATTTACAAAAGGAAAGAGTGAAAGGAAATGAGCTGTAATTCTTGCTGGAAATTTGCTACGGTTGACTTTTAATTTAGGAGATGATGCTTGACTGATCCTAATTGATTTTATCTTTCTAACAGTTACATATGTCTGTTATCAGTTTTAGTTGACAACTATTAGTTGTGTTAAATTATGTTTTATGTTGTCTGTTGTGTTGAAACATCTCGCATTGGTCCAATAACGGCCTACTATCGGTCTATCATTAATATGAAGTACATCCCAAGTTTAAACTAAATGTTTAATACTAAACAAACAGAATACTAGATAATTGCACTTTAGTTTAATTCAAATCCTTGTGATACGTACATTTTTTATAATCAAACCAAATGTATAATACTAAACAAATGCTCATTGCGGATATGATATTCTATTTGGCTCTCTATGTTAATCAAATTTCTTAATAACTTGACAATGGTTAACGACAATAAGATTTTTCTACAAAAGCATTCTAGAGATGGACTGTGACTCTTTGAGTATTGACTCACTCCACAAAAAACTAGATATACGTATACAGTAAAAATATGAATTTCTAAATAAAAATTAAAGAAAAAGTTGTTGATCGTTCATTTCATCTACATGTGTATTAAATTTTTAATAGTTATATAAATAAACTGAGTTTTTTTTCCAAACAGTGTAGGTTGAAAATTTATTTACCAAAATAAGTGTTTTGCAAAGTATTTACCAAAATGAGTGTTCATTAAATTTCCCTCTTTCTCACTCATACTCTCATTGGTTACTAAACAATATAGTTTATTACATGTTTTTTTGAAATGGACGTTAAATTGAATTATCTTAAAATGGACGTAAAAAAACAAACATTTATATACACATAAGGCCTTATATACATACAGTTGTTTCGATTTTTTCAATTTAGTCCAAAATACAAACCGTAAATTGTATTTTATTTGTGAAGCGCTTTCTATTTGTTAAAATTACAAAAGTCTTTCATCTTATTGGGCTCTAATAGTATTTAGTTAATTTATTTGCGGGCCTAAAGATTGGGCTTCTTATTGTTCGGCTGAGATTTCTCTAAATTAGAAGGCGGCTTCGGTCCTTGTTAGGTTTCCTTGGATCCAACCGTTGTAGCCTCGAGATGTTCGGGATACAGCATCCGTTCACTGCTTCCTTGCTGCCCAATAGTCGATTAAATGCTACTAAAATACTTCTTCTACATAAGTCATCTGACTTTTCTGTGTTCCTATGAAATCATGTAACCATTTAGTTGTTGAATCATTTGATTAAATGAAATTATGCCACTGTATTTGACACTAATTATCGTGTAATACTTTAGTGTGATGGTTTGTTGTTTTGTATTATTCTTTGTTTTTGTTGTGTAATGTTTATTGTATTGGTTTTAATACAACACAACATGTTTTATACTTTATAGAGCACAACAATCTACTAATTTATTTAGAAAAATTGAAATTTAATAGTCTCAAGTTTAGCTTATTTGCTTATGAAAATATCAACTTACAAAATTATTACCACAACTACCAAATTTTATATCATTAACAGTATTGGTCCTAATAGTCGCCTGCTAATGGAACCTACCACCGTTAGTGAGAAACTAATAATATCAAATGATATAAAATTAAGTTGCAAGTGATGACAATAATTTCTTGAGTTGGGATTATACATTCCAATATATGTCAAAGTTAATATTATTAAAATTCATTTTTCTTTATATTTAAGTGATATACTCACTAACATACTAGATATATAAATAATATAATATAACAAAAATGATCCTTCTATGTTTGAATTAAAATTGGAAAACGTCATTTCTCTAAAAAGATTCATTTTACATTATTTGGTGAGAATTTTGTTGCTGGTTAAGTCTTTTCTTGCTAACCTCGTTAATTTTTTAGTTATATCTAGTCATGTGCAAACGCATGAGGACATTTTCTTCCTTTTAACTCATAAAGGACCTCTAGTGAAATTTCTCTAAAACATAAAAAATGTTCTTGACAACAATATGTGAGATATTTGATTGTTACGACTTTATAATGATGTCTTGCGAGAACTTTGTGTGATAACATATTAAGAAACTAGTGGAAGGTTCGTTTGTGAACTACTCTCTAATGTAAGAACTAAACACTACAATTAAGTTTTCTTTAAACATTTCTTATTATTTCATATGTTATTATTCTTTTTTAAATGAATCCACCATAAAATCATAAATTTTGTATCTTTAATATGAATATAATATTGTTGTATTAAAAATGAAGGATGGTTAACCTATAAAAGGGAAAAAGCGTGAGAAGCGTAAGAAGGCACCGGGATGCGTCATGTGTCATTTTCGGAAGAGAAAGAACGTCAAAACAAAAAAAAAACGCACCTAACTTCTATATATTTTGACGAACCAAACTGGCTAAAAAATACGGACCTAAGGCAAAAAAAAATGCGGACCAAAGGCAAAAAATACGAACCATAGGCAAAAAAATACGGTCTTGTTCTTAAAACTTTTTTATTTACAAACAAAAAGTTGGTAAAAGGCGACGGACCAAAGGCAAAAAAAAAAATACGAATCAAAGAACAAAAAATAATGACCAAAGAACAAAAAATACAAACTAAAGTTTACTGGGTAAATGACGCTCTATGCACAAAAAATACGGACCAAGTCAAAAAAATCGTAAAAACCATATCGATACCATACTCAAATTAAAGATAATAAAATTATCTATTTTATTGTGTAATTTAAAAAAAAAAGTATGTAAAAGTTATTTAATTTATGATGAAGAGGTGTAACCTTATTTAAATTGTAAAAAGTCAACATAAGAGTTATTCTCTCTTTTGCCTTTAAATTGAAAAGAACGTATATTTTTTCTGAAATGTAAGGACCATCTAATCTTAACAATTGATTTGTTTAATTAAAGACCCAAATCTTTCTTACGCTTCTCATAATTTTCTTACTTTGTATTATAACTATATCCTTATAAATGATTACATCATAAATTATATATGTAGTATGATAGGCATTTACATATTGTTGTCCCTTAAATTCATTTGTGTTTCCTATAAATATTTAATCAAGGTCTTATTTTCGTTTTTTATCTGTTTATGTGTTGCATATATGTAGTTTGACATACTTAACATATGCTCCGTAATGGTAATTTAAATATTATTATAGTTCTTTAGCATAGTCTACCCGTCTCTTAAAAAAAAATCACTAGAATAAAACACAAGCGTGGTTACGAACGATTGTGGTCACACGACCCTGATCGAAACAAGCGTGGTCAAACGACAATGCATAGTAACATTTTTGAGAACTTGAGTGATTTTTTTTAATGGACAATTAAAAAAATTTCCCTAGAATTATTGGTTTCTTACGTCTCATCCTACTTCGTTATTGTGATCCGTCAACTACCTTATAACTCCTCCAACACATAAAACTAGTCTATATCTCCCGCATGTTTCTGCCACTCAAAAGTACAACTATAATTTAAAAGATTAAATAATCACATCAGTCTCCTACATTCTATTCAATTCCTCAAAACTCCTATTTGATCGTCGATGAACAAAGTTTCTTTTCCGAATATGATGATGCAACGGCGTCTCAAACTCAACCGTCTCCGTATCTTCTCCATCATCTCCTTGGTAGCAATCTTCTTCACCTACATATTTACTACACATACATTAACTTCCAATCTTACAAATATTCATCCTCTTGTTTCAAACAACCGAAACTTCATCGTACAACATTTGAAGTTGACTTCTTATTTTATCCTTAAAACTACCAACACCAGCAAAGAAATTACTCAAGAAACTATGTTACAAGATGATCACAATCCCTTAGTTCCAGTGATTCCACCCATCAATCATATCGCGACAGAAATAATCAACCAATCTTATGCAAACCTCCCCGAATTCGAATCCGATATTCTCAATTCAACACTTTTGACTCGAAGATTCAAGAAACGGGCTCATGAATTTTTGAAAAAAGGATGCAAAGTTCGGTTCTTTATGATATGGATATCAACCTCTATGAGGGTTTTCGGAGATAGAGAATTTATTGCTGTAGATTCTTTGTTCAAGTCGAATCCAAAGAGTTGTTTGATGGTATTATCAAACACTATGGACTCACATTACGGGTTTCAAATCTTGAAACCCTTAATCGATCGCGGGTTTAAGGTTCGAGCCATCACACCTGACTTGGACTTCTTGTTTAAGAACACCCCGGCACAATCTTGGCTTGATCGTATCAAGAACGGGGAAACAAATCCTGTTAAAATCCCATTGGCACAAAACCTTTCGAATTTGATCAGACTCGCGATCCTTTACAAGTATGGTGGTGTTTACATCGATACAGATTTCGTCATTTTGAAAGATTTTAGCAGTTTGCACAACTCAATTGGTGCTCAAAGTGCAAGCCTATCAGGGAATTGGACTAGATTAAACAATGCAGTATTGATTTTTAACAAGAACCACTTGTTACTATACAAATTCATGGAGGAATTAGCGTTGACTTTTGATGGGAACAAATGGGCTACAATGGACCATACCTTGTGTCCCGAGTGGTCGAAAGAGAAGCTGCAAAAGCGGAGCTGAATCTCACGGTTTTAACTCGAAAGGCGTTTTATCCTGTGGGTTGGACCCGCGTTGGAGGCTTCTTTACAGCTCCGGTGAACCAGGTTCAACAGAGATGGGTTGAAGCCAAAGTGGATCAACTGAACACGTGGACTTATGGAGTCCACCTTTGGAACAAGCAAAGTAGCACATTAACGATTGAAGAAGGAAGCATCATGGCTAGATTGATGCTTGATTATTGTGTCATATGCAATGTAAAATAACTTCATGGTTCCACCAAACTTACTCATGGAATTTTCAAGATGACGAGTTCAATTCTTATTTAAATTGGTTATCGTTCTATTTTTTTGAAATAAGATAAACTTTAGATGTAAGGTTTTATATGAATGTTTTGTACCATTCATATATATCATCGTCTACAATACAAGTCTCATCTTAAACAGTTATCCTTGACTTTAGATGATTAATTTGTTTTCTGTGTAATGTTTGAACATAAACAACACAAGGATTGTGACATCTAAATATTTCATATATTCTATTTTATTGTATGCAAGTCATTATAACCAAGTTTTTAAGCTAATATGCAATAATTATTTAGTAAGTTTTTAATTGTGCTCCAAGTAAAGTGATGAGAGTTGCCACAATCACTAGTCACTACAAGAAAAGAGACGATTAGCGGCGACACCAACAACAACGGCGACAAGGTGAAAAAAACGGGGCACCCTTTAGCGGCGACACAACAACAGCAACATGTCGCCGCTAATTAAAGACCTTTAGCGGCGATTATGTTGTCTTTTAGCGGTGATATTTGTCGCCGCTAAAACCGGCTTTTCTTGTAATGAATCCTGTGGGTTTTCATCCTTTTTAGAGATTAAATTTATAATTTTTTTCAATTATCAAAATTATTTGAGTCAGCACAATCAGATTAAGAATTCAATGATAATTTTATCAATAAAAGAATATTTGTCAAACTCAAACTCAAAATAATATATATTAATCTTAAAACCACATTGATCGATCTCTACACGTTTATTATATATATTGAAACAATAACTCAATCACTAAGACCAAATACAAATATTATCTCTTACCTATAATACCTACAACTTTTGGTTCACTCATACAGCTCCTTTTACTATCAAGGTTAACGCTTTTCTTCATGGGTGTTCGAGCCATGTCGAACACACCACTTAACATAATTTAAGTTGTTATAAAATAAATGTATTTTTTATTCGTTTGGAATATTCAATTGTAGTTCTTTTCTTGTAAAACCTGATAACAACTTCTCTAGCTTTAAAGGAAATTTGTGGTTGTTTCAGAGAAAAACAATCTTCCATAAACAAGAGGGCTTTCTTTAATGATGTAATTAGATAGCTTAAGTTATTTAATACTTGGTTGATTTATTCTCCTTTCTTGGTACACTATTTTAAGTTACTAACACGTCCGCATTTTGCTATTAAAAAATATGAGTACGAGAAGTTTAATTAAGGCGTAAAAAATTTCAATTATAGGTGGAGAAAAATAGCATATATCATTACTGTTACAATGAAGAGAAATGATCAAACATCGTAGACTAAATTGTATTGAAGTATGTTCTTCCATGTATGTATAGCGTAACGATGAAGAAACACACAGGGTCCTAATTAATGATAATAGTAAAAGTAATTTATATTAAGCCTCAATACTAAAGATTTTTATGTAACGCCTGCTTATATATATATATATATATATATATGACGATTATAAAGATCCCCTGGATCATATTTGATGAATCATCATCATCAATAAAATACAGGAGATGCATCGATGTCTCTGTGTTGGTATGTTTATATATATATAAGTAATAAATTAGCTGTTTTTAATGCATGTGTCTAAAATAAGAAGAGTAATATATAGCCACATACGTCAATAAAACTATCACTACACTCGTGTATGAGTGTAAGGAATATATTAAAGTGTCTTCAGGTCATGTATGTATGTATTGTTCATGACACATTATTGACACGTGCAAATATGTGAGAACTCATTCGTGCACGTACAGTATTGCCTGTTGATGGAATAAAGTGGGGTTTGATAGCCAAAGTGAATATGCAGCCATAAGGGCTGGGTTCAAAAAATAAGGGCCTCCATTTTCTTAAAAAATTCAATAGGTATTTGGGCTATCTTTCGACTGGGCTTCAAAATGTTATCTGTGGGCCGGTAGCTTCGGAGGGCGATTGTCCGCTTGAAAACGAAAATGTTAAAAAGATGAATGGTTGAATTGAAGGAAACGAGGAGCCCTGATCTAAGTCTGAGGTCGAGAGGAAGAAGGTTGCAGAGATGATGTCCTCAGGCTTGGAGATGGAAACGTCGTCTGCCTCAGTTCTTTGAATCGATTCACGAGTAAGCCCCTCCAGAAATCATTTATTCGTTCCCAAATCTCAAATCCTCATACTACGATTAACTGATTGAGCCATACCACATAACGATTCAGGCATCAATAGCCTCTTCGGAGCTCCGGTTCCGACTTCTCTCCTTGCTAATCTCCGCCAGCCCGCAGCGAACTGTAAGTATCCAATAGTCTGAATTTCGATTTGCTCGTTAATTATGATTTGGTCGATATATTATTTTTGTAATTTGATTTAGGGCTTGTAGTTGTGATTTGCTTATTAGTTCTAATTTAGGGTTAGTAGTTCTGATAAGCTTATTAATTCTTATTTAAGGCTAGTAATTCTGATTTGCTTATCAAATGGCATCCATTTTACTCGATCCATTGCCATCTGCACCTAAAGAAGGGGTTATCAAGAAAGATTTATACAAAAGAAAGTTTGGCTCTCGTACTGATTAAATGCATACCTGTATGACTGAAGTAGTTTACATTAACTTATATTCATTCATTCACTTTTAGTTTTCAATTTATGGAATGATAGTATAGACCCTGTATTGCTAGTTTTTAAGGGTCATGGATTGAATTATGACTTCTTGGGCCTCACATAAGCTGGGTTTTTTTTTCTACTTTTTATAATTATTTTTTTTAATTCCATGGTCTTTATTATGAAGTCTGTTAAAAAAGTTGGGTTACAAAAAGTAGATGACTCTCTTCAAGATCCAAACAATGGACTTCAGGAGGTATGCAAAAAAAAAAGAGTATCACATTTAAGTTATTTTGCAGATTATGAACATGTTTATTATGAACTTTTTGGGAAGCCCGAAGCAAACATTTAGGGTGTCCTTCATTATGTGGTGATTGATTAGGAAAACATGATTTACCGCTGCAAATTTGGTTTCAATTGCAGGCTGTATATTTGAATGATTTTTGTTGCTAATTGATGGCATAAATTAGGTGATCTTGAAAGCTAGTTTTTGGATTTGCATCATATAAAAGTGGCTACCTTTTTTTCAAGGGCCTCCATTTTTTTTTTCGCTTTAGGTCTTAACCAAGCTTGAGCCGGCCCTGCAACCATGATTTCGAATAACGGCTCGGCTAATTACGTACGGGTAATTTTCTTTTTGAACAACAAATAGCGTAGCCACCCGGCCTCACCCTGACAAACAGATCAGCCTTCTGCCCAACGAAACGTTACCAATCCAGAAGGAAACACACTTTGTGGGAAAACCCTCTGGCTCACCCAAGAGCATTTTTTTTTCTCCGAGTGAGACTTCAACCTGAGACCTCCCACTTAGGAAGTACCAAGGGTACCATTGGGACAAATGTCCCTTGTACGTACGGGTAATAAATCTTTAAGGTATTACATATGAAATATATATATTATACACAGAATGGGTACTTT
>WOUH02000007.1:5617694-5636996 GCA_009936405.2 Stevia rebaudiana
TGATTATATCAGAGAGAACTTCATATCAGCAAGACATTGGCGATATGAAATTCTCAAGGAGATTTCAAAATGTTTGAAATCTGGTGGTGATGTTGACAAACATCTTGATAGGTTTGAAAGATACCTGATTAGGATTGATAAGCTATAGTATCCAATATGTCATGAGATGGCAATAGATCTTATCTTGTTATCCTTACCAAAGGAATATCAAGAGTTTGTAAAGCATTACAACGACAAGATCTTTGGGGGTACAATAGCTGAGCTTAAGGGTATGCTAATGGAAGAATATATCAACATGAGAACCGAAGAAAGATTGGGGGAAAGGAAAGCATCAATAGAGGATGATGGTGATCATCCTGCTAGCAGTCGTCTTAGGATGACAGATGCGCATGAATCGTCAGGTATGCTCGTTATTTCTCAAAGTGCTCTTTGAGTAGCAAATTTTGATGATTATGTGAATGTCACAACTATTGTCAATGACTTGCAGGGATTCAAGAAGATTGAGAGATGGAGGTCAGCAACACGAATTCAATATGAATGAATACATTGGCTGCAAAAAAGAAAAGAAATAGTTCTTTGTCTTTTTGAAATATTATTTTGTTTTTGAACAATTTATTTTTCAGTTTCTTAGTTTATCTAGGATTATGACTTCCGGTTTTTGGCATTTGATTTTGAATAGTATTCTTTAATTGAATGGTTAATTTTTTAATTAACTTGATTAATGATGATGTGTTCTAAATAAATGCAAGGTGGATATCTATGAGATAGAAATCCAAGATAATAACGTAGCAGGCAATTAATACCATAAAACGATTTAATATGATTAAAACGTTATGTAGACATGTGTTAACATGTAAACAGAAGACAGGGTAAGAGATTCTCATGAATGTGAATCATGTTTATAGAAGGTTAACTAAAGCTCTTTTAAATTGTTTAAAAGGCTTGAAACAAATTTTTGAAATATGTATGACGATGCATATATTGTAAATTAGATAAGTGTCTAAATGGTATGTGAATATTTTGTTTAAGGTTATGTTATACAAGAGTGTAAAACATAGAAAACTTTTGAAAGAGTTCGAAGAAGGCCATAACAAAATAAAAGATTTAGATAGCATAATTTGATCAATGCAAATAAAGTACACAACTAAAAGTTAGTTGAATATCTAAGTACAAAGGAAAAAAAAAAAAGATTTATTCAAGGGGTGATTTTTTGAACTTGTATAAGCAAAAAAAATTCGATCATATCCAAAGAAAGTTTTTTAAACTTTTTGAAATTTAAGATTTGTTAAACGAGTGGTCATGGTTGGGATCAAATGATAAGGTATTCATAGTAAATTCATTATAGGAAAGGATAATTCTTGCAAAAAACTTTCAGTCGGGTTTCATGTTAACATGGAGCAAATGGGTGTCACGCAAAGCAAACATTCTTGTTTGGAGGGCCGAACTTGGAAGGTTGCCCACCATGGATGCTCTCATTCGGCGGAACATAAACGTAACATCAGCTCAGTGTGTTTTGTGTAAGTCAACGGAGTAGTCAACAATACATCTTTTTACTGGGTGCTATGTGGCGAATACGGTATGACAATTTGTGTCTCAATGGTGCAAGATTCCTCCAATATATGCATTTGGTGTCCGGGACTTGTTAGAAATCTATAAGTCCCTTCTAGTAAATGAAGGAAAGAAAGAGTTGATTCACTCAATTATTATTGTGGCATGTTGGTGCAATGAGATGGTATTTAATGGAGGGAATAGAATACATCATAAACAAACTTCTTAAAGACGTGAAGCAACTTGGTTACCAATAAATAAAGAACCGGGCCAAGCTAAACAATCTAGAATGAGAAGATTCACGATCTGTTAAAATAAAACTATAATATGTGTTTTTTTTCATGATGTATCATCATTTCTATTCAAATTTGAAATTTTAGAGGACGTATCTTCATCAAATTGATACGCTACATCGCTATTAAATTCCCAAAACGGATAAAGATAAAACATGATAAAGTTTGATTGGTAAGTTAAGTTTAACTTTGAAGTTTCCGAAGGATGCATCTTGCTCTGCAAATTCTCCATCTTTCTTACCGTTACCGCGTCAACCTCGCACCTTCTTCTCCTCCCTTCTCTTTCTCAAACAAAATTGACTTTTAATCCCATCTTCAGATCCATCTAAAACCCTCACCAAACACACCCAGATCTCCCACATTTCTTAAATCCCCAAATCCCCATGTAAACCCCACTTTCCACAAACGAAAACCCTTCAATTTCCCCTCAATTTCATGAAGGGATCCACCGGCGACCAGTGGTTTACGATCGGTCTGGTCTCATTATGGTACGCCTCCAACATTGGAGTCCTATTGCTCAACAAATACCTGTTAAGCAATTACGGATTCAAGTACCCGATCTTCCTCACCATGTGTCACATGACCGCGTGTTCTTTGCTCAGTTACATTGCGATCGTGTGGTTCAAGACGGTTCCTTTGCAGATTGTTAGGTGTAGGGTTCAGTTTTTCAAGATCTCGGCGCTCAGTTTGGTGTTTTGTGCGTCGGTGGTTAGTGGGAACGTGTCTTTGAGGTTCTTACCGGTTTCCTTTACTCAGGCAGTTGGTGCAACCACACCTTTTTTTACCGCGGTTTTCGCGTATGTTATGACCATGAAGAAGGAGGCTTGGTTGACTTATATGACTCTCATTCCTGTCGTTGCTGGTGTTGTCATTGCTAGTGGGGTAAAATCTCTGATTTTGATTTTGAATAATTTATTATTTGTTGAAAAGTGTTATTATGTGAAATTGAACTTAAGAATTGTTTGGGATTGCTTATTACAACTGTTTATCTGGTTATTATGTTTTGATGCAGCAATAATAATAAGCTGATGTGAGATTGTTTTCCAAGCTACTTATGTAGTTTAGTTGTATGTGACTGAAATCAGGTGTTTTGCATAAGCAGTTTTTAGTAATTGATTCTAATGGAGAGAGTTTTTGGGTGTAAGAAGCTAAAGTAATCAGTTTTGATGATGTTTAGATGTTGGAAAATTATGATTATTAAAGGAGGTAATGGATAGAATAAGGTAATGTTTGGCAAAATGTGATTTTACAAGCAAGTAACAGGTATATGAAGAGGATGAACTATAAGATTATGTTTTATCCAAGTTATGATTAAATAAAGGAAGTAATAGATAGAATCATAGAATAAGATTTAATCAAGCATGCCTCATGTGCTATATATGATTGTTTTCACGTAATTAGCATTTGCTTCATGAGGCCTTTTTAAGTCTAAACCTGTAAAGATTTATACAGAAATGGGTGAGTGAAATAAGTCGTATATTTTGATTTTCTGAGTGAACCTTTAGATTGGTGAGATTCTCAATGGCTTATGTAGCATCAAACAGCAGTTACTGTTGAATATAGGTATTCTGTGAAATTGGAATTTAATTTAGGGCTTAATGATGCTTTTTTTTATAACAGGAATAAATTAGATATTTTAGCTGTATCAATCAGAAACTGGTTACTTTGAATTTTTCTCTGAAACTTTTATTTTGGAATTCAATATTATACTGTATTACTGTTAATCAGACACTCATCATTTTAACTTTTATATGTCCACCTACTGATTGATTATTACATTTACATATATACCCTTGCAATGGGCTTACAAAATCTTTATGGCTAATTTTACATCGTTACCGTAAAGCTCGTTGATGTATTTTTTAGTGTCATGATTTTGTGACTATTATTTTTCATTGCATTAAAACTTAGAATTTTTATTTATTTTTTTTGCTTCAGGGTGAACCAAGTTTTCATTTATTTGGTTTTCTTATGTGTCTTGGGGCGACAGCTGCAAGAGCATTAAAGTCGGTTCTTCAAGGGATTTTGCTATCATCTGAAGGGTAATCTCCATTTTTTTGGATCATTTGTTTTTTTATTTAATTATTATTGTTACAATAGTCAGTTTTTAATGTCTTGCTTTTGATTACCGCACTGCATATGAAGTAGAAACAAATTTAGCAAACGGCTTTACATTAAGTGCAAAATAGAAACCAACTTTAGCAACCTGCCACATATGCAATAAAATGCTTATGTGTAAAAAATAAAATAATAATTTACACTTGAAAATAGATAATAAATGTCACATTATAATATTATATGCACTATGACATATTGACATCTACATACAGATGAACATTTAAAGAAAATAAGATGTCAACTTGATAATAAAAAAAAAATAAATAAATAAAAAATAAATAAATATTGGTCTGTTACTTGCTGTACATACCATTTTCTGTTACAACATGAAATAAATGCACTTGTTGCTAAAATCAGTAATAAATGTAAGCTGTTATCTATTTCATTAATTTGTGGATGAATGATTATAACATAAAATAATGATAACAGAGAAAAGCTGAATTCGATGAATCTGTTGCTTTACATGGCACCAGTAGCAGTTGTGATATTGCTTCCTGCAACATTAATAATGGAAGATAATGTGGTTGGAATAACAATAGCTCTTGCAAGAAAAGATGTCAATGTTGTTTGGTATCTCCTCTTCAATTCTGCTTTGGCATATCTTGTCAATCTCACTAATTTCTTGGTTACCAAACACACTAGTGCTTTAACTCTCCAGGTAATTATTTACTAAAAACTCATGTTAGTTGCCTCCAAACTACTAACCACATTTGTTTTTTAAATTAAATATTAGGTTTTGGGAAATGCAAAAGGAGCAGTAGCTGTTGTTATATCAATTTTGATATTTAAGAATCCTGTATCCGTGACTGGAATGCTCGGTTACTTGCTCACGGTATTTGGGGTGATTTTGTATAGCGAAGCTAAGAAAAGGACCAAATAAACCCCTCATGAATCACATGTATTATTTTTTAATTGATCAATTATCTCCATTTCTTGTATACCTTAACGTGAACGTGATGTTGTATACATACCCCCCCTTCTCTTAAAATGTCAATAAACATAAATACCATAAAGTAGTGTTGGTGATTTTTAATTTTAGATTTTGATATTTCTCCAGAATTTCTGTATGTGCAATGCCAACAGATTAGAAAATGGAGCGGGTTGGATTATTATGGGTTAAACCAGATAATTTTTTTGTTGTATAAACATGGCCACAAACTGTTTTATATTTTTCTTGAATTCTTTTAATAGTTAATCTCGTATAACTTCCTTTGTCAAAACATGGAAGACACTCATAAAAACTTAATTGCCGCCTCAACCTCTGCCATTTGGTAAAAACAAACGTGACATTTTTTTAAATGATTAAAGGATCAACATTTTTAAAATGATTAAAGGATCAACGAAGAATATAAACTATTTATGTATGACCTTGTTGCTTAAAACAAATATATAACATATTCCCATTTTAAATGACATGTGAAAATCGTCATGTCACAATTACTTGATGTCCCTGTTCCAGTAAACAAAGCCTAATATTGTTTGTGGCATTCCATCGAACACCTAGCGTGCGTCTCCTTTTTTGACACATAAATTCAGTAAACCATCAAACCTTTTTTTTTTCTTTTGATGCTGTTATAAGCTGCAATGATCGAATATACAATTGAAACTGCAGCAGTACTACTCAAACCTAATCTAAATCACCTACAAACGAAACTGGAACAGAAAAAATTTAGTAAACAAAACATAATATTGTTGTAGAATATCATCGAACACCTAGCATTTGTTCTCCTTTTTGAACACATAAATTCAGTAAAGCATCAAACTTTTGACACAGAATATAACTTATAAGTGATCGAATATACAATTGAAACAGCAGCAGTAGTTAAACCAAATCTAAATTAATGTCACCTTGAATTGAAACTGGAGCTGAAAAACTATAAAAAGTTAGGTGTCTGTTAGACTACCATGAGACCATGGCAAAGATCCTCTACTAAGCCATGGTCAAGACCATGAGACTCTGTTAATCACGCTCTGGTCACATGGGTAAGACTCATCTTCCAAACATGGGTTTCTGTCTCCTTAGAAATCAAGAATACGAACATACAAGCCTATAGAACAGATCCTGTTCAAGTAAGGTCATGTTTTTCCGTCTGCTTGTGCTCTTTATATAATGACGCTGTTTCTAATTTTGTAGCGATGTGGGATGCTACTGACTAAAACTCGAACTATTTTAACGGTGAGGATGGTCATATTAACTCAAATCTTTATTAGGTATTATCTAACCCCACCAAAAATGAATATCTTTTTTATTTGTAGTAAAGATTATCCAAGTCCTTCACAAAAAAAAAGGTGTCATTGTTTATTGTAATTTAATGTTTGATATATAATCAAGCAGTTATTGTTTTCATATAAAATATTCAATAAACTTCCTTTCCTCTAATCTGAATTCCAAAACCTCCATCTTTTTTTTGCTCTAATTTTTTTTTTATCATAAATTCAACAACCATCAATTCGATTACAATAAAATAGCAAGCAAACGGGCAATAAGTTGCGCCGCCACCCCTTTTTGAATAGCAAACCCAATTCTACTAAAAACAAAGTTTCTAAAAACCTCCATCTTTTAGAAAAGAAAAGACAATTACTAACAGAAGCTAAAGAACAGATCAACTTCGTTTCTGTTTCTCCAAAATCCACTTTCTTTATAAATCCCTCATCAAATCGTATACACAACCGCTTTAACTCTTGAATAGTTGTTATTTATATTGCATGTAACATAACAATTCATACGATATGTCAAGCAAATGAAATGAACAATAAACAACCGCTCAATTTTAAGCATGTATTCGTTCATCAATGATCTTAGTCAATAGTGACTTGTAATTAAAAAATTTATATAAAAAAGTTGGAAACATTTTATCCGATGCGGTAGAATTATAATTATACAAGCAGATCATAATGATTACTTCCACTGTACAAAAGCCTCACAGCTTTCTTGGGTTTTCCTTGTTTGCCAAAATCCGCCCCATATTCAGCAATGGGTATAAAACCCGACCCGTAACCACCTCTTGTATGCTGCAACATACCAAATTCATCTTCATATTATATCTCAAACTGGTTGAAAGTTGACTAAACTGTATTATTTTTACTGCATTGAATCTTTTGAACCGTTGTACTCAAATTTACTTCATTACAAGTTCTTGTAAACATGGTTAATGCATTAATTATTTACAAACAAAACTAAAACCGGAGGGAAGATTCTTAGCAGGTCAACCCGGAGTAAAATATCTAACTCATTATCAAGTTGGCCCAAACGGAAGGATTAATACCTCATGCTCGGGAATATAGACAACAATTGGCTGGCGACATAACTTGGAGAGTACCTATATAAACACAATATTTAAGATAAAACCAAAATTATATTAAATTTTCTACTAGTAATGTACAAAAGGCCTGCATCCATCCATATTTTCATAATTGCCCCCCAATCTCAAACTTAGAGTTTTTGTTTGTAGAGATCCACTATATAATGCATAAAGATATAAGATAGTATATATATATATACGGGATGGATAATATGAAAACCCTCTCAAGTTGAGAAAACCCCGGAAACTCACTTTTTGTAACATATGTTACGACGACTTTTTTCGAATTTTAAATTTTACAGCTTCATATTTTTTATATAAATTATACATTAAAATCTAAGTCTTTTGGTGAAAAAGTTATAAAAAAAGGGCGAGTAGTTTTTTTAAATATTTTTTTTCAAATTTCAGAAATTGTAACATATGTAAATGTTACATATGTTACAATTTTTTTTGCTGAAATTTTTGAAAAAAACGGGTTTTTCTATTTTATTTTAGGGGTATTTAAAAAAAAAAGGTACTCGGCGCTTTTTTTTTTAATTAAAAAGTGACGAAATGCATTTAAAAGTGAGTCTTTTTTTTTTTAAATTATAAATTTTTTAATTTAGAGTTTTCGAGCGTTCTTTAGAGTTTCTTGGGTTTTCTCAACTCGAGAGGGTTTTCATATTATATATATATGTTAAGATACTAACCAGAAGTTCTGACTCTCCTCCCCAAAAATCTGGCCGTCCAATGCGTTGACAGTAACTGCAAGCATTTTTTAAATAAAAAATAATATTATTAAAAGATCACACATCTTGAGTTTCTTGTACACAGTAAAATGTCACAGTTTTAACCGCTTTAAGGATTCATCAACTGTAATTGCAATTATTGCTTCTTCATGTTGATGTCTTTCTTTGACATTGTCACATATGACCTCTTTTATTGCCATTCGTAGTTCATCTGCAGCACAAAACATTTGAGAAAAAGTAGAAAGATTAGAACAGAAAAAAATCTAGAAAAACAAATTAACATTTAACAACCAATAGTAACAAAATAATAAGATGCGTAAATGGAGAAGTATTAAATTATGTAGTATTAATATTATATATATGTGGAAACAAACCTATTGCAGAAATGCATGATAAGGATGCATATGTGAGATTTTTTATTCTACAACTGAAATATTATATACGTTGTTTGATTGAATATCATAGTTTTGAAGCATTTACTCTGCAGAATATTTTTTTCTATATACAGAAATTGCACAATTGATCTTACGATTACATTGTTACTAACTTGTGACTAGAAACATGAAAATAATTAATAATTAATAAAACACAAAAAGAAAAGACGTATGAAACATAAAAAAGAACCTGCATTTTCTCTTTCTTCTCGGGGGCTAAGAGTAAGGCTCTTGTTCATTGCCATTCCTTTAACCTACAAGAAAATTTAATATTTTTTCTTATTCCATTGAAACTTTTTTTTTTAGAAAAAAGGAATAATATGTTTTCTCGATTTTACAATTCTGTTACTTGTCAATTTCTGGAAATATTAATAACAAACTCATTAGGCCATACCAGAGCACGAAACATACAGCGTCCATCACCAGTAACTTTGTGAACCCTAAAACTCTCAGCTTTGCTCAATGCTCGTGAAACTGCCCTAAAATTTCAAGAAAAAACATTGGATGAAATTAGAGCATTTGAAGAGATAGTAGTTCAGCTGGAACAAAAAATTAAGCTCTCAACAAGAAATGACAGTTGCAATTACCAAATGATTTTCAAAGTAAAGTAAAATCACTTACCGTTACAAGATTAAATGCCCTAATTTCACATAAATGAATAATAATCGTATTCAACTTACAATTTTGATCCAATTCGCGCAAAGAATTGGTGAGTGTGATCAGTGATGAAAACAGAGTGTACGGCATTCCGAGAAACGTTAGTGGCGATTGTAGTGACCGGAGACGAGACGAGTTCGAATTGTGCTAACCCAATTCTTAGCTCTTCAAGGATAACACCTGCCATGAAAACAAACTTAGATGTTAATCTGTAGCAAATTCAGGGAAAGAAGAAATCTGATGTTACAGTTGGAGGGTTTGGCCGCCATGAATTCTTCTTCGGAAGTGCAGAGAAGATAAAGAAGATTTAGAGCGGGTTTGGTACGGGGCATTTAAACGATGTCCAAATCAGTGCATATATAAAATTCTATCTCATGTTTGTTGGGTTATCTTGTGTTTTCTTATTTCGTAATTGTTAATTGTTTTAAATGTCATTGAAACTTAGTCTAACCGTTTTTTCATTTTTTCATTTTGGAGGTCGAGGGTTCAAATTCGTCTGGAGAGTTTGAAGGATATCATGTGATATATCTGACTTCGGATTTAACCAGTTCGATTCTGATAGAGGGCGAGGTTTATCCATTCCACGGGGGTCCTGTGCATAGGGTGTGGTCGTGGATTCTCACGGAGTTCGAGTAGTCGACCTTGCTTATAGACCGCGAAAGTGAGGGATAGACGTGGGAAAATAATGCCATTCAATTTTTTTTTAAATAACTTTTGAATCACATGAAATTCAGTTATTTATTAAAGTATTTTTACTTAATGAATGTTTTATGAAAGGACGAGAAGAAACGTCACATTTAATCGTTGCAACGTTTCCCAAAAAGAGGTAACTGTTGATGATCACAACTCACACCCGTCAACTGCTTGATAGTTACGGTAATCGAACATAGGTTAAATCTGAAGTGGATCCATCACCTGATGTCCTTCAAACCACTACAAGACAGATTCCAACCTTCACATTGGAAGGTGAGAGCTCAAACCGTTGAGAAAAGTTTTCAGGACCAATAGTTACATTATTAACGTATCGCCGCTACAGACCAAAGTTACGACTAAAGTATAAAACTACTGCCAGAATGCAATGCTACCACCGAAGCACAAATCACCGCTATCTTATCAATTCGTTTAGATCATTCATTGAGCTTTTGTCCCAAATAAGTGTTCAATGTCAATATTAACTTACACTCACATTTGTGTTTTGGTTCTATATATTGTATATAATAACAATTTCATGGGTACACAGTTGAATATGTTACATTTTCATTTTAAACAACAAAAAAGATGTTCATGTACTATGTGTGTATCACCATTACATAAAAAACCACTTTTTAATTAAATATAAGTGTTCATGTGTGCATATTGTTGAAACTTAAAAAAAATCATGTTTTGATCTAAATACATGTTTGCATGAAGATTCAAGCTATAATGGAAAAACCAGCCATGATCACATTTCAATGGAACAACCCAAATACAGAATTGTCTATGATTATATAAAAATTAACAGACTATAAATCGTGTCTCAAAAAGTCGTAAGAAACGATCGACTACATTAATCTTGACCACCGTCACGCTTGTCTTGTTGCCACCCATACCCCGGTCCAAGATCACCACCATGAAAACCACCAAATGGCAGAGGTTGAGGCGGCAACGGTGGCGGGAGTGACGGGTTTACCACCATGATGCCACCACTCCTTCCATCATTGGTATTCACTCCTTGAAAGAAACCAGGTTGGTTCATCATCATAGATGGGTCAAACGGTTGACCATTTGGTCCAACATTCCAAGATTGAGGAGGATAACCCAATAAAGATCCTTGTTCTACACCACCAGCTTCTGGAACTTGTTGACCCACATAAACCGGTTGACCGAATGGACCGGGTCCCATTTGGTTCACCGGTACTACAAAACCAGGCGGCTGTATAGGATAGTCAAAACCATGAGGTGGCTGCATGAGTGGTCTAGTGGGGGGTTGGGACCGTTCACCCTCTTGGGCTGGTCTTGGAGTCGGGGCTTGAACCGTTGATTCAGAAGTAGTTGGTTTCTTGGCGTCAGACTCGTTTCCATCTTTTTGAGGGTTTGAGTGAACAAGATCCACGTGGACCGTGTGTACATGGGCCTCGAAATCGGTTTTCTTTAAGAAGGATTTCAGACAGTGTGGTGCTGCACAAACGAAGATGCCTTCCATCATTTTAATTGTTTGGATCTTCTGAATACGATCATCGCACCTGTGCACATAATATTAAATTGGTAACAGTTTGTTATGTGTATAGTATAGTTAAAAAGATTAAGTCAGCCCAACTAAAAAATAATAATAATAATTTAGTCTTACAAATAGCATATAGAGTCACTTCTAGCGCAATCCAGGCAAAAGGCATGCTCACAGGGACTCTGCAATAACAAGAGAGCAGTTGGTGACAACCTTACACTTATTATTATTAACTTAATCTTATAAAAAATATACATATAGGGATGTATTCATATGAGAACATAAAAAATAAAAAATAATAGTTCTTAATTGAACATTGTAATATAGTTACATTCTAGTTAAAAGTAAGGCAAACTGCACAAAATATATACCAACTTCACAGTTTTTTCCTGATTTTGGCAACAACGTTACATCGAGGTGCAAAACAGAAACCAACTTACCATTTATAATCTAGCTTACTATATTTCCAGTAATTCAATGCTTATGTGTAAAAAAGAAGTTAACTACATGTATTTACAGGTTCAGATAAAAGATCTTTTTTCTAATTTAGAATAATGTTTGAAACATTGTATTAGATGCTAGGTGACATATACATTAATATAACAATAAGATGTCAAGCTAACAATTTTGGGAATTAGCAAATAGGTGACCTATTGGCTTAACATGTTACTAATTGGTGATAAAATGTAAAATAATTGCAAAAGTGGGTTAATTCCTATTTCAAAAGTACCACTACTTGATATACAAACTAAATACTCATTTTTTTACAAGAAAATAATGAACAGAAGCACCAACTACAGAGAAATATATACAGGTTGGTATTTTATTTTATTTTATTTTATCAAAAATCAAAACAGCAAGTAAATTGAAACAAGACACCAATCAAAAGAATCTCTATCAAGGTAAAGAAGCCAAAGATAGTGATTACATACCAAACGCCCATAAATGGCTATGGGAAAATCACATCGAACACAAAAATGAACCCGTTCACCAAGCGGTCTACGGGACCTACGACCAACAGTCTTGACCAGAGTAACACCACTAGCGGAACCGAGGCTTTTAGCCACCGGAAGCTCCGCCAGAACAAGGTGGTCAGGGCATGCAACTGTCACTGTCTCCCCTGATGGCAGTTTTGCTCCACCGCCACTTTCTGAAGCTGCAGCCTTGTTGCTCAGCCGAATTTGAAGCATTTTTACAATTCTGAATAGTTATAAGAGTTTTTTTAGCCAATATTTATATGGAGAAAAATAACATTGCATACATTCACTAAACCAAAAGCATTGTCTACAAATGAGGCAGATAATATGACAGACAAAAATCAGATATTCAAAGCATGTAATGTATAAAGATGATAGTTTACATATTGATAAATTAAAACTGTATGCAAAACCACTTCGAGCATACGGTTAAACATTCATCAATATTCGTAACAAATGTCAGGATTGAAAGCAATTGGGGAAAAACTGGTATCAGAACCAAGATCGATTATGCGCAAATAACTAGTTTATGTGAGAACCTAAATGTGAAAACCTAACCTAATCAGTTAATAAAAATCACAAATTTGAGAGATTTGGCAAATTAACAAAATCGTAAAACCCTAGCAGATTGATGAAGCGTATGCGTGAGACAGATTACAGGTATTCATGACACGGTGATAAAGAAAGAGCAAAAGGAGAGTTACCGGTTACGCTAGAGAGTGTAGAAGACGAAGACAGAGACGATGACTCAGAGACGACGGACGAGAAGCTTGAACTTGGGGTTCATGTCGAGGATTTCTTATTTAAAGCAACCACAAACTTACTCAGTGTGGGCTACGATTAAAATCCTCATGTTGCGGATATGGTATGGAGATCGAAACATATAAAGGAAAAACTATTATGAATTTAACAACGTTGACGTCACAAACGTAATGTGCGCAACGAGATTCGTAAACATGTCGCATCATGCCATGTTGCTTTTTAATATTTTTTCTATTAAATGGCTTTTTACAATTTTATAACGCAACATACGAGAAATAATAGTGTTTTTTACCTACGTTTCAATCTTCATGTCAATCTGCAACGGCTTCATATGTTTCATTTAACTGTAACGTCACATCGCAACGTGCATGTTTAATCGTATTATAGGAATGTTTTAAAACCCACACGCTAATCTAATTTGTTCCTCTACTAGTACAGCGTTCAAACGGTATACTAATCCTGTACATGTGAAGTCAAAACTAAGTGTGAAGACCCCACGGTGGGCGTAAGCAACAACATTTAGGACCGGTAATTTAGATTCATTGCTTAATAATTCAAAAGGAGCTAGTGTCAGCAATTAAGTTGTATCCATATCAATGTATGCCAATCTGCATAATTTTAACCTTGACTTCCACATTTAGAACTAAAGAGTACATTTATTCTACTTTCTTATCAAGTAAAAATATACTAATGGCTCTCTTGTCCTTTGTAATATGTGATCCGAGATCTCACTCGTAGGGGTATTAATTAATTGAATCTGATTGAAATAAATCGAATTCGAGTATAGTATTTAAATCCGACTTTTAGTCATTCGAATTCTTTGACTAATCAAGTCGAATTCAAATCGAACACGTATCTTATTTTCTCGATTCATGTTCAAATAGAACACGAATCTTATTTTCTCGATTCAAGTTCGAATCGAATATTTCGAATAAGGGAAATATATATATGTTTTTATATTTAATAATATATTCTTTTTCTTTTTTTGTTATTTGATGTTTTAGATGTGATATATTGTTAACTTGTTATTGTTTTAGGGTGTTTTGATGTTTTGTATGTTTTGAAAGTTGGATGTTTGGATGTTTTGGGGTAAGATGATTGAAACTTTGAATATAATTATGGGTTACTGCTCTTTAAGTGAAAACAATACCACCATGTTATTAATCAAATTCCTGTGGGTCCAAAAACAATTTTATAAAGAGCAAAAGAAAAACACACATGTTGCTACTTTTCGGCATGTTGCTAACTCATAATAGTAAAAAAATCATCTAAAGGTCACTTGCTTCCACTCATATAAGACCATTTTGATCTGTGAAGGTTTCTATATGTATAATGGGTGTTTAGGTGGGTAGAATTGCAAAATGTGTTTTCACGAAGTTGAACTATGGATGCTTTCCACATGTTATGTGTGTATACATTGTTCGGTTGACTACTTATGGATGCTTTTTTCCTATGTAAAGTAAGCTATTAGTTTATTTATAAAATTGTTTTAGATACTTATAAGTGATAAATATGTATATAACCTAGTAAAATAATAATCTCTATGTACCATTTTTCAACTTTGTAAGTATAGTAATATGATCATAATCTAAATTGTAGATTTGTAGTTATTTCCTCCAAGATTATTTTTTTTAATTTTATATTGTTGCCTCACTTCTGCTAATATAACATCTTCTGTCTCTTAAAACTTAACATGGTCCGCATTTCTTATAGCCACCAAAGCTGTAACAAAGTATGACGGGCAAATTAATTATGCAAAATAACTCTTGAAGATGGAGTGGGAAGACTTTCATATCATGCGCTTGACTCACTTTTTGTTTAAATGAGTTAAACAATACTAAACATGTAATGTTTGTGAAATTATGATATGCATACTCAATCTCATCCAAAGTAGACTGAATAATGTCTTTTACAAAACAAAAGATCTTTAATAAATACACAAAGTGCACAAGAAAACAAAGTATTCAAATAGATGATCACACCACACCAAACCAAACATGTCATTCAAGTTACAAGAATATGAAATAGAAATAGAAAAACATAAATCAATAGGAGGGCAAGACAGGTCCTTTACCTAGCCTTTTGATTTCTCTATCCAACTGACCGGTGAGCATTAAACCAAACATCTTGTAATCGCACAAAAAGGACCAAACCGGATGACCAAATGTTGCGGGTATGTTTCCTTCCACATAAAAATGGCTATACCAAGCCATACCATAACCAAGAAAAGGCATAAGGAACAAGAACCACCAATTAAACAAAATTGCATAAATCAAACACAAAATACTAGAAAGTGTGCCAACAAAATGCCATCTTCTTGTTGCCGGTTTCGAGTGTTGATTCAAGTAGAATGGCCAGAATTCCTCAATGCTCCTGAAATTCATAATCTTTTGTTAAAAACCCAGATAGGAAATCACGAGTTACAAGAGAAAGCACCCTAATTTGAAAAAAAAAAATATATCCAAGATTTTGAAATATTGCTGATAGGATGAAAAGGGGTTCGTTTGATGGAGTAAAGAAATTTGGTTCACAGCAACAAGGTAGTTTCGGTTGCAAACATCATTTGTGAATCAAGTCTTCATCTATAACTCTATAAGATTAAAGTAAATTTGTCCATTGGAGCTCTTTAAATATTAGTATGTAATTGTTTCTTTTTGTCTGTGTTCTATTTTGGTGATGAAAACAAGGCTACTAATTTTGTGTTTTTTAGGAAAACAAAGCAATTAAAAGTATTAAAATATTATTTTAGCTTCTTTCTTGCTAGCCCCCTTGTTTTAATAAAATTGAACGGCTGTTCAAAAAAAATTTGTTTTAATTATTATTTTAAAAGCAATAATAATATTGATAACCAAAAAAATGTATTGGTTATAAGTAGATAATTACTTTATATACCCCATGAATTCAAATTGAAGAAAGACTAACGAAAATTGATGAAACAAAAATGTAATGTTAGCTTACTTTAACCAAAAATGTTGAAGAATGTTGTATCAACAAAAACCTAAGCTTAAATATTACTGTTATATTCAAAATTGTATTTTAATTCATTTGAGTGTAATCGAAATTTCAATTCGAGCAACAGTATGAAAGATACACGTAAAACGATGCAAACATTCCATAGATCCTATATCTTAGTAAATTTTTGAGAGGTGAAACCAACAGGGTTAGATATGAATGGATTATGTAATTTTCATTGTTCACGGATCTCTAACCTAGTAATATCAATCATTAAATATAAGAAAGAGGTGGTAAAACCAAAATATGGAATGACTTCAGAGTGCAAATGAGAGGCAATTGGGACTTAATGTGCTAGTGCCATCAAAGTAGTTGGACTCAAATTGCAATTTACTCTATTTATTATTATAACAAGTAATGTGCACATTTATTAATAATAAGGAAGTACATATATGAGAATTATATTGATTTCATTATCTAAAATGTGAGTTAGATGAGTTTTTACACTATGTTGTATTTAGAAGGCTTTTTATTATCAAAAAGCAGCATGTCCATTTAGCCCGTTTAGTTAATTCATTCACTCAACTAATTTACTGTATTTATCTAAATTAATGCAGCTTGAAATTAGGAATCTAATTATAGACTGTGTGTCTTCATTTGTATTCGTCTAATGCTTCGTTTTTTTGTTCAGTATTGCATAACAATTAAAATCTATAATTCTTTTAGATAAACATTAGGCTTGAGAATGTGACGGAGGATTTGGAAGTTGGCTCAATTTAAAGAACAAATTTTATGAAAATGGGAAAAGAAGAATGTTACCTTAATTGAAATTTCTGAAAAAGATATATTGTAGTTCATTTGTGCAAAATCTGTATGAGTTTTATCTTGGGCACTAGATGTCACATACCCATTCAATAGTATTATATATAGATTTTAGCTATAAGTAAAGTTACACAGTCAACCAAACTTATCGCTACGGAAGCCTGGTTCCGTAGTGACTACTTTCCATGAAAGGACGCAATGGAATATACTATTGTGGTAACCGAAATACCTCCCACATGCATCTTGTGCAATGGGGCAGACGTGTAGTGGGTTGCCTACGATAGTGGTGATATTGTTTCTTTAAGTGATATGATGCTACACATTTATAAATTATGAAATTTTCATTGTTCACGGGTCGCTAACTTAGTTAATAACAAATATCAATCATTAATATAAGAAATAGGTGGTAAAACCAAAATATTGAATGACTTCAGAGTGCAAATGGGTCGAAATGGGGACTCAATGTGCTAGCGGCGCCATCAAACTAGAGGGACTCAAATCACAATTTACTCAATTTATTATTTTAACAAGTAATGTTTACATTTAGTAATAATAAGTATGTACATATATGAGAATTATTTTGATTTTATTATCTAACATGTGTGTTACATGAGTTTTTACACTATGTTGTATTTACCTAGGTTTTTAATTATCATATGTAACATGTACATTTAGCACATTTAGGTAATTTCATACGCTTAGCTTATTTAATGTGTCTTCATTTATATTCGTCTATTGCTTCGTTTTTTTGTTCAGTATTGCATAACAATTAAAATCTATAATCCTTTTTAGATAAACACTAGGCTTTAGAATATGTCGGAGGATTTGGAAGTTGGCACAAGATAAAAAAAAACAAATTTTATGAATTTCCAACTAATATTAGGTTGCTAGTAAAAATGGGCAAAGAAGAATGTTACCTTAACTGAAACTTGTTAATAAGATATTTTGCAATTAATTTGTGCAAAATCTATGTGAGTTATATCTTAGGCACTAGATGTCACATATCCATTTAATAGTATATATATATATATATTTCAGTTATAAGTAAAGTTACACAGCCATCTAGATTTATCGCTAGGGAAGCCTGGGCTCCGTAATGACTACTATCTAGGAAAGGGGCGCGATCGTATATACTAATAAGGTAGCCGAAATAACTCCCAGATCTTGTGCAATGGGGCAGACGTGCCTTGGGCCGCCTAACGATAGAGGTGATATTGTTTCTTTAAGTGGATGCTATACATTTATGAATTATGTAATTCTCATTGTTCGTGGGTCTCTAGCCTAGTTAATATCAATCATTAAATTTAAGAAAAAGGTGGTAAAATTAAAATATGGAATGACTTTAATGATGACAAATGTCCCCAGTTAGCTTTATTTATTAGGTAGGGGATGGTTTATAGGAGAAAGAGTACTTATGCGAGAACTCTAGAACCACTTTTTGTGCGAGAACTCGAGAACCACACTTAAGTTAACTTAAAATATATCTCATTTGTTAATTCATAGCTTACTATTTTTTAAAACGAATTACACCATCAAATTACAAACGTTTCCCTCTTTTAAACGAGTATCATGAAGGCACAAAAAAATTTGGTGCAAAACATTGTCACATATTACACATATGCATTATACTGGTAATTCACATATTTTGATTGCATATACTCTAAAGCTAAACGGTCGATCATAAAGCTTGAACCATGAAGCTAAAACCTAAAAGCTAAAATACAAAAGATAAACCCTAAAAGAGTTCCTAAAGCTAAAATCTAAAAGCTAACTCCTAAACCTAAAATTTGATGTGAGTTTTTATTTTATTTTTATATAGCTTCATTATACTCGTGTGAAAGATGAGAAAATCTGTAATTCAATGGTGCAATTCATTTAAAAAAATAATAATATATGAAGAAATATTTAAAGTTTACTTTTTTTTTAACAGCAGAGAATATCGCGTGTTAGCCACCGGTAGCCGGGTGATGTAGTCAATATCGATTCCTCGACCCCGTGAGACCATATGTCACACCCCCTCAAAAGACGTTGCGGTTGCGGAAGCGACTTCGGGGTTCGAGGGTGCGACCTTTAATCGGGTCAGTAACACGTGGTACATCAGAGACTTTATTAATAGATTCACCATACACGTGGTACTTCAGTTACTTAGTTTCCTGAAAGAAAAGTTGAGTTTGAAAAGTCGGCATAAAGCTAGTGAGTTCGTAGGGGAGTCTCGTGAGTGTACAATAAAAGTCCTATAGTAAGTTATGTTTTGAAACATGTTTAATAAACAACATGTTATGTTCCAAAAGGTTTGGTCTAATAAACCATATGTGTGACGCCCGTCTTCCGGGACATGTCACGTCATCGGATTTACTCATAAGCACAATAGTTAAACAGAGATAACTCAAATTGCAGCGGAAATATAAACTTTTATTTATTAAGTAAACCCGTTACATAGCCGAAGGCTTAACAACAAAAGTTACATATTAACATTCTAACTAAGCCAGTCTTCAAAATTCAGCAG
>WOUH02000007.1:5637096-5655238 GCA_009936405.2 Stevia rebaudiana
GTTTTTGGGGTGGGGTGGGGGCTTAGGTTTTTGGGGGCGGGAAAGTGTTCGACGAGACGGTTCCAACGCCGCTAAAATGAGTTCAATTGGAGTTCGTTTGAGTCGTTTTATGATTTTTTTTAAATCTCTCTTAGCCTTCTTATAATAAGCTCCCGTATTTATAATAACCTTACCCTAATTTATTGTCTTAACTTTTTATGTTTATAATTGTTATTTCAAGTAGGACAAAACTTTTTATGTTTATGTTTTGTCTAAAAAATGTTTAACTTGATATAACCTAAGATACTTAATATGTTTTATGTTTGAGATTAAAAATGTTGATTATTAATTTTTAAAATCGTATATATGCATTTACGTTCGTGAACAAATTGAATGCTTAATGAACTAACATGAATAAAAGCCCGTTCGTGTTAGTTTAGTTCGTTTAAATGATAATTAGCACAAGGTCACATGTACTTAAATTAGTAGCTGTTACAAAGGTATATAATATAAATAATAAATAAAATCATAACCTAACCGCCTACTACCTAACGAACATATATATGATTATTAATTATTCAATGTGTCTAAGTGTCTTAGAAGTGGAATAATATTTTTGTAATGGCTATGGAAGAAAATGTTGGACATTTGTTGCTGCTGCTTCTGCTGCATGGAAGAACAACCTAAATCCAGACATACTACCCCAATTCTTCTTCAAGCTCCGGTCAGTTTTCTATCACGGATTTTCATATCATAATACGCCCTTAAATTAGGATAATCGAATGAAAATTTCATGCAACCGAGGTTAGAAATTCAATTCCCCTTCCGTATCATACTGGTTCAGCTGTTTTCTTTCGAATTTTACAATTCAGGTTAGGAATCGCAGTTAACGGATCGAATTTTCTGTTTGGAATTCTGAATTTGAAATCAATCTCTTTGAACAGATTAATTAGTATATAAATTAGGGTTTTTGTGTATGGGGACTCGAACGATGGGATCAGATGGATTGGCAAAACAAGGTCCTTTGTATAACCTAACATTGGATGAGGTTCAACACCAATTAGGGGATTTAGGGAAGCCTTTGAGAAGTATGAATCTTGATGAGCTTATTAAGAGTGTTTGGACAGCTGAACATGAAGGTATGACCAATCAAAAAACACAAGTTGCATCTGCATCTGCATCATCCGTAAGCAAGAAAACTGTCGATGAATTGTGGCAAGATATGAAGAAAGGTATTAATAATAATAATAATAGTAATGGTGATGATCTTGATAAAAAGACTACATGTGAAAAACAACCAACACTTGGCGAGATGACACTGGAGGATTTCTTGGCAAAAGCTGGGATTGTTGCAGAATCTTCTCAAGAGAAGAAGAATTCAGTTATTGGAACTGAATTGGTTGCATTGCCACAACAGAATGTTAATCAACAATGGATGCAATATCAAATCCCACCAATTCAACAACAACAAGGGTTCATGACAGGTCATCATCCAGCTCAGCAAATGGTCAATGATGTGGCTTATCCTGAGACTCAAATGACAATATCTTCTGATACACAAATTCCTGCGAGGAAAAGAGTTGCTTCTGGCGATTTGATGGAGAAAACCGTGGAAAGGAGGCAAAAAAGAATGATTAAGAATCGGGAATCTGCTGCACGCTCAAGAGCAAGGAAGCAGGTTTTTTTCAAATTTCAAAATCTTTATTTATTTTTGTTGTCCTAGTCAGCATGGATGGGACCTACATGGACACCTAGATGCCACCCGTGTAATCATATTTATGTTTTTGGTCTTCTAATACCAAATTTTTCCCAATGATATTTTTTTTTTTTTGGAAAGACAACAAGCAATGGCTTGATTTAAAGAAGCTAAGTTTTTGTGTCATTTTACGCATGTTTTTTTGTTGGATCTGGTATAAATGAAGGAAACCAGATAAATAGTTGGGTGGTCTTAATGAGAAGTTTTGAAAATATTATTCCCGAAAAACAAAAAAAAAATAATATTTGTATTGTGAAAGTTATGAGAGAATTGTATATGGTTGGATAGGCTTACACCCATGAGCTGGAGAACAAAGTGTCACGTTTGGAAGAGGAAAATGAAAGACTTAAGAGAGAACAGGTACTTTTCTTTTTATATTTGTGCTATTTTACAATGTTCTTTTGTTTTGTTTTGTATTATAATACATGTTTTGCTTTTTCTTTTTATTATGTTGGTCATGAAGCAGAGAAGTGAGTGAGTAGATTTATATATACTTAATAACATATTATAAGTCTTAATTTGTCAAACATACGCTTATTATAAAGAATAACATTGGTCTAAAAACTGCATGATCAGGTCTACTCTTTTCTGGATGCGCATGTGAACCTTTTTATTATTATTACTTCACTTTGTATATAACTGAATATTGTCCATATTTTATATATTATCATTTATCATCCAAAATCGTTCCTAAGAGTCAATGAATTTGATTGAAAACTGTCAAGATTTGTCATATTAAAGTTTAACCTCAAAAGTCGTCTTTTTTACTTCTTGGATGGTTCTCAAGAACATTGTTTGGTAAAATTAGAAGTGGCCTGAACAGAACATGGGCTTGTTTGGCAATTAATTTCAACGTATTTGCATGCGGATGGATTGATTCAGGTTATGTTTTACGTATAATGTACCAAATGGGTTAGATTATTAAAACAACCTAAAGGGAACTGGTCAATGGGTCAAAAGGGTCAAACCCGTCAAAACGGCCCAAAGTGTGTTCTTAATGCATACAATCCTTTTAGTTTTAATTGTTGATGCTCATTGGATAAACTGGTTAAGTGATGTTTAATGTTATTGTTGATTGTTAATTCATGATCGTTCAAGTGTGAGTAGTTCTCTGTGTATATGTTGTTGCTAATGTGTATATTATATGGCTTTATTGTTAATGTTATCTGAATCCTCAAAGCTAATATAGATTCTAAGGTCTTTTCATATTTATCAATTAATCCTATTTAGTTATCCATATTATTTGCTTAATGTGTTTGAATTTTTGTTCACATGCACACTCATTTGTTTAGCATTTATAAGCATGTGAAGGTTGCAAAATCTAACTATAGATGGTTCCTACTTAATCATGATTACATTTCTTTAATAAACATTAATGCATGAGAATGATCTAAATAATAATCTTGCCCCTAGTGATTTTTATATCAACTAGTCTTTGTAGTCATATTTGTAGTCCAATTCTATCAGAGAGATTTTGTAATGGATTGTAGAAATTACACAAGAAAAATCGCATTATGATATGAAAACGACCACCAATACACGGTATTCTTCACTCGTTGCTCTAATGGTGAAGATGGGTTTAGGTCAAATTTAATACTGGTCAGGGCGTCAGGCTGTCTCATCAACATGTTTTATCTTTTTTTTTTTTAATTATATAAATAGTTTATGTATTTAAAATGGATTAAAAACCCATATTGCTATATAAACAGTGTTTCTAGTTTTCCCCATTGATCTTTTTCGTTTTTAGCTGTGTTATTATTCTACGAGTTTTCCTCATTTTCTCAAATTTGTCCATTTTACATATCAGATATAAATTTTAACCTAAGTCCCATTTTACCCTTTGTTTGTTTGTTTGTTTCTCTTTTCTAGAAAAATGGGTTTAAATTATGATCTTTAGATCATTAATGTAAGAAGTTGTGGATTACTAAATTCAAACTATTATACGATATTTGTCTTGTGGCATTCTGACCTATTTAGTTATGTATGTTTCAGTTTATGTTCTGTTAAAACTCTCTAAGGTCAAATTAGAAAAATAAAAAATGCTAAATGGGTCAAAAGTCATCCATAGTGTACATACAATGCATGCATAAACTCCTACTTTATCTCATCCAAAAGTTAATAATAATCTTTTTTAGTCATAAATGACACAGTATTATAACACTAAAAAAAATTAGATTAAAATGACCCGCTTTGTTCACAAAAAAAAATTATTAGTTTTAACCCGTTACTCAACGTATGTGACCTGTTCATTTTGACACCTTTGGCCTTGTGAAGCCTGTTAGTTGCTATTTTCAATTACATAACAATTAAACATATTATATTTTCCCAAAGTTTTTTTATTTTTTAGTATTTATTTTTATTGATTATTTTAGCTTGTATTTGCAGGCGGCAGAGAAGGCATTGCCATATGTACCACCCCTTGAACCAAAGTACCAACTTAGAAGAACAAGTTCAGCTCTTTTCTAACAACAATCTTCATGTGCATCATCATTTAGAAACCTTGTTTTTTATTTTATTTTTAATCTTTTTATTCATTCTTTAGGGACTTTGGATCTAATGTTTGCTAGTTTTAGTTTCCCTTTTTATTTATTTTTTTTTTTACTATGTAATGGGTATTGTCAACTGTAGTAGAGTGTCTTGTATGTACATTTTAATCTATTCTAATCTTCTTCATACATTCACCAATGAATACGTAGTGTTACGCGTCAAATAATATGACAGTTTAAACGAATTTCGTATTGTTTTGTTTACAAGAGAGATAAACTTTTGAATGAACAGGGAAATGATAATATTTTTGGTTACATGTATTTATTCAAAACATAACCAAATGTTTAAACCTTTTTAAGTTACTGTATTTATAATTCATGCAAAATATATATATATTTTTGTCAACGGATTATTATATATAAAACTCAATTACCAGTGTTGGTGACATTGTCACATATTATTTTTTCATTGGGTGCATGATTTTCTTTAACCAAACAAATCATAATGTAACCATGTTTATTTCCGTGCTCATAATCAAAAGGTTATTGGTAAGGTTTCTTTGTTTCAAGTGGGAGGTGGCTCGGTAACGTTCTATGTTGTTTCAAAACATAACCAATGTAACTACATCGATTTCATCGTCGTAACCAGGTTCGTAGTAACGTTCTATGTTGGTTATGAAGTTTGCACACACATAATCTAACACGTTATTATCATTGTAACGTCCCGTTGCAGCGCTCGGGTGAAAAACCAAAAATTTCTACTAACTGCTAACCATTTGCCGTTAAAAAAAAAAATAAAAAATTTCAACGACTAGGTTTTACGTTTTTACATTATTTTGGAGATATATAATTCATTTTTTCTTTTCTTATTTATCAAAGCTGTATCTTTTGGCCGTTAACAACGAGGGCGAAAGGGAAAATTTTCATCGATCTAATCCCCCAAAAACACAATAATTTCTCCGCATTTCTTGCAAATTTGATCGATTCGTTCCTAAATTCGGACCCTAATAATTGGTGTTGTTCATCATATATACACATATTGTTCGAATGGATTGTGCTTTGAAGGTTTCGCCATCGATGAGCTTATTATCTGTTCCTGTTCCTTCTTCCAAATATCTTTTTCGGAAATCTATGTGTTTTGGTGATAGAACAGCACGGATTTCATTTCTGAAGATCGAAGCTACTTCAGACAATGGTGCAGCTTTCCCCTCTGGTTCGCAGCTTGTTAGTATTCTTTTCGTCGATTCACATAATAATTGCGAATTGCTGTCTTTTTGTGGATTAAATCGAATTACTTTCTCATTAGTTGTAATCTTACTTGCTGGTTCTCATAATTTATGAACTTAAATTAATCAACAGTATAGTTGTTTTTAATTTCAAAACCCTAGAAATCCGGGAGTTAATTGTTGCTGCTTCAGTTCTATTGTGATGTTACCTAACAGTCAATTATTTGCATAATCTTATCGGATTGCTTTCACATTATCTAGTTAAATGGTCAATTCACAATTGAAACATATCAATTTTTGTTATAACCAAAGATTCAGTTGCAAGGTGACATTCTTGGGTGATCTTTCATTTACCCAATCTAGAGTGTACATTAACCTGATTTGGGACATAAGGGGTGTTTGGATGTGCATTCAAAAGTAATTACTTGATATTGAATAAACAGAATCAAATGATCAACTATAAAAATAAGTAAAGCTTGATTGACAAGTAGAGCCAAAAGGTGAATTACAAATTGATTGTTTACCTTAGTTGATTAGTTTTTTCTTGCTTTTGCTAAACTCATTCAAAACTGAAATAAACAGAAGCAAATTTTCTTTTTTTTTTTCTGAGCACAACGACCGATTAATGTCACTTTTAATCACATTAATTGGAGTTTTATAACACAAATCCAGTAACACCCCCATAAGTTCAAATATACATGCACAATTTCATTTTGTTTTATAGCATGGGTATGCGATACTGCTATATTATAAATGGCATTCAACTCTCATAAATTCAATCTTTAGACTATACTGTTGATTAATAAAAAATAAATAACTGTTTTTTTTTAATATTGCAGTCTTCATCGAGTGCGGTTGGGGATATGCACAGAAAATTAAGCAGCCTTGAGTCGCTTTTTTGCTATGATAAAGCTGTTCCAGAGGAAATAATTGAGAAACCTGTTGGATTATCATTAAGTGAAAAAAATATTGGCAATAAAACACGTTGTACCGGTTGTGAAGCTAAAGGTGCAATCCTTTGTGCCACTTGTTCTGGATCTGGATTATATGTTGACTCTATAATGGAAAGTCAAGGTATCATTGTCAAAGTCCGATGTCTAGGTAAACTTTTTTTCATTTTTTTTACTTTTTACCGTACACTGAATAATATATGTTGGTCTTGAGTGAAATCTGGTCTCAAAAAATAATATGGTCTGCTTAATTACCTCCTTTTATGAGTTCTGTAAAAAAATCAAATTAAAACCTATTAACCTAAAAGTATTTACTTGAAGCTTTAGGATTGAATGTAGAAATGAGTTTGAACTACTCAAATTCTTTTACTTCACTAACAGCAATTAAATGGTAAAACATGAGTAAAAGTGACAGGGTAAAGGGTAAAGTTGTCCAAACATATACAATTGTTGTTTATTAATAAAAAAAAGGTTGTGGCTCCCATGAATAAAGGTTGGGAATTTTGATCTTATATTCTTGTTTGTTAGGATATTTTTTTTTTTTAGTAATAAGTTGGCTTTGAGATGCTTTATTGTATTTATTATATAAAACATGTCTTTTAGTTCGTCAAGGTGAGCCTGATTTCTGGTCAGTGATTTTTAATGTTTCCACTCACGACCACACTTAAAAAGTACTAAAAAAATAAGCTTTTAGTTCTATTTGTGATAGTTATTTATGAATAGTTTGTGTGTTATATATGAGTACAGAAAATATATTAATGCAACAAATAACAATAATTGGAATGTTTTAATTAAAGATGTTGGATGCTCTAAAAATAAGCTTAATCTCATATATATCCTTTCTACAAGTTGAAAATTTCACACAGATTACTGAATCTTATAACATTTACCCTATAAGTGCACACTAACTATGGTTATCAATTATGTCATAGAATATAATTTTTAATCAATTTATATTCACTGAATAAACAAATATGAGATTATGAGAACGAGTTGTTACTCTGAATCTGTGAATCAGTATCTTTAGTGATACAGCCTGCTACAAGGAATAACCAAATATGATATTTTAGTGTTTAAAAGGGAATGAAACTTAATAGTATGAATAAGCAGATATGATATTTTAGAGTGTTGAAAGAATGTGAGATTTAAAAGTATGTTTACTTCTTTACGAAGTTTTAAACTTTTAGAAGATAATATATGTAATCTCCTAAAACACATCTTGGGAGACATTTGACCAATTAAAAAATATAATATAAGTTGAATCAATTGACAAGTAAACGGCTTAAAAAATATAATATTATTTATTGAAATTTGAGCGGTTGCAGGTTGTGGTGGAAGCGGCAATATTATGTGTTCAGCTTGTGGTGGGCGTGGGTATTGTGGCGCTGCCTAACTACTTTTGAACATTTGTTCTAAATCGCATGTAGAACATTATTATTTTTTTTTTTTTGTTATAGTGATTTTGTAACTTTGTTTTCTGGTATTGGTTTATCAGATATTCTACAATTTATTTATTTTCTATATTAGATGTGTTTGGGATGCTCAACCCTATATAATTCTGTCTTTGACTTTACCATGTTTAGTTCAAGTTTGGGGTTTCAAACACCCCAATGTGGGTTTGGTTGCCAAAGGAATTGCAATACGCTAATAGAATAGGGTTTAGACATGAATCATTTAAAAGGATTTGGAATTTAAAGGAATTGAATTTATTATGTATTTGAGTGACAAAGAAAATATAATTGTCTTTTAGGATGAGCCGACCTATAGCGTCATTTACACCCCTTAGGCTGTGATCTCCAACCAGCGTGAGGCTGTGATCTCCAACCAGCGTGGTTGGAGTAAGGTACCTCGGATCCTTTTCTTTTGGGAGGTTTTAGGTTCAAGTTTCATTCATATCATGTTTCTCAATAACATGTTAGAAGTTCAAATTACAGGTGAGCAAAAAAAACAAATTAAACGAACTAGAGCCGAACTAACCAAATCAAAATAAATGAACCCAAACTGAAAATAACCATACTTATAATTTTGATTTGTTTTTGGTTATTCATTTATCTATAAAACGAATATAATCGAACTGAATGTATTTAGTTTCAGATAAATTTAATATACCAAACATGACACATATAAGACATATAGATTATAATTTTAAGTGATTTTGTCACTTATAACATCAATTTGGATGCATGATCATTTTTCTAATTGTGTATATCACATTCTAGTTTTTTTTTTTTATATTCTATACTCACGCATTCATTATTTTATGTATATCAGTTATCACAAACACGCATCTATATATGCCAAAAAAAAAACGGTTACAAAAAAATCATTTGATTTAATTATAACTAAAGTCGTGTCTGAAAAAACAACGCAAAACCAACCCGACCCTGTCACTAAGCTGACAAACTGGCCACCTTAGAAAACCAAACTGAAAAACCAAATCAAAACCGCCCAAAAACGATTATTTCGGTTTTAAGTAAAACTGAACCAAGCATACCACCGAAACCGAGCATAACCCTAATTCAAATTCTGCCAAAGGCATAGTTGCTGAGACCATGTTAGGAGGTTTACATTTATGTGGTTAGTTGGTGCCGCTTGGGGTGTAAGGGTTTTCTTTTTACACTTTTACCTTATGGTTTCTTCGTTTGAAATGGTTGGACTACCTGACATTGAATTAAAATTGTAAAGGATTGGTCTTTAACATTCGAAGCTTGACAATCAATACCAATAAAAAATGAGTAAGGCTATTCATACCGTCATTTTTCACTTGTCATATCCTCTCCCTCTAAAATTATATTAAAACTTGTCAAATTATACCCCTTTATTTTTTTAAAGAAACATTTATTAGAAAAAGTTGAAAAACACTATTTGTTAAAAACTATTATAAACGTATCCTATATAAAGTAGAAAAACGTTGATATAAAATAAAAAAAAAACGTATCTCTAAATAAAAGAAAAAACATTTTCTTATTTATTTTTGAAGATAAACATTTTCTATAAGTGCTAAAAAAGTTTTTAGTTAAACGATTTTATTAAGCAAACACATTTATTTATTTAAAAAAAAAAACACATTTATGAGAGAAAACGTTGTCAGTTTTTAAAAGTTACACAAAACTTGCATTAAAATATCAAAATTTGTAATTAAAATCGAATTTGATTTGATCACCTGATAATATTAAATTAAAATTAAAATATAGAAGAAAAATAAAAGAAAAGATTGAGTTTTGTATGATGTAAAAATCTAAAGGGTTTATATTATTTTAAATACATAGAAAAAGGTCAGGTTTGCCCAAACCCGGTGTTGTGGTGTTTCCTGGAAAAAGCACCGACGTCCAGAAAACGTAAACTCTACCGTCACCGTCAGTCAGACTTCATTCTCTCTTGTGCTGGTGCTTAAAAGGGAGAGAAAGAGAAGGTGGTAAAGAGAGACGAAGGGGTTTTCTTTGCTCGTTTCCTACTCTTTCATTACCCCCTTCAGGAATTCAATTCGATTAGGGTTTCATCCATCTCCATCTCTCCCTCAAGGTAACTCAAATCTTTCTTCATCGTCATATCCAATTCAATATACCAGCATCCGCCGATTCCTCTAATTATTCATTAATTTCATCTATTTATCACTCAATTATAATGCTTGCTTTCGTGAATTCCTTTTGCTCAATTTTTATCAAGGTATAGAAAAACAAGCACTGTACTTGCATCAAATCTAGTTCATTTTTTTAACTTTCAAGTTCGTAGAGGTTGTTTTTAATTTTTAAGTTTAAGTCTTTCACTTTATAAGTCTTTGTCACAAATAGAATTTGGATTTGGGCCATGTGGGTTGACTGCGAAAGTCAAAGGTTGTAAACTTATTTTGATCTAGGTTATGAGAATGTACCTGATTGTGATCTTTCAAAGTGGGTTGTTAATAGCTTCCCGTAATGTCCTCTTTAGTTGATTTTAGGATACCTGATATCCTCTTGTATTGAACTTTGTGATGTTACATGTCAAAATGAATCAGCTTTCATTGTTTGGGTTAACAATAGATTCTGATTCTTATAATCTGATTATTATAAGGGCCCTGTTTGGATCATCAGTTTCATACCTGATTATATAAGTTAAAACAAAGTGATCTAATTATCCAAAATACTCTGCATCACTTTCAAAAAGCACATTCCAACCATGGTTTCAGAAGGCATCACTTTCAGCTGGACAGAAGTTTTGAAATGTGAATCTTTGTTGACACCTCATTTCTTGATAATTATATGAATTTTTAGGTCCTTTAAAAGTAATTAATTTGGTGCTACTATTAATTAGAATCATGGTTCATGTTAATTTGAAGATTGTTATGTCATTTGATGGTTAATTTGATCAGGCTTCAGAAAAAGTATAATATTAAGGATTAATGACATCACGCACAATGAGAAGAAGACTCCATCATGGAGATGTTGATGGTAAAAAGCACGAACAGTTAGTAGTTGCAGATTTAGATGACCTAAAGGAACCTTTACTAGGGAAAAGTGATGACTATAAATCTAAGCAGTTGGAGGTAATTTTTTTACCATTTTATTCTCATCAAAAGATACTGTATAAAATGATTATATATATATATCTCTATGTGTGTATGTATTTCTAGATATAATCAGTATCTTTGCATCTCAGACACAAAGGCTTCAAGATATTTTGTATGATGAAAAAAGAAAAGAAGGCCTCCACTGGACGTTTCTATTCTCTCACATAATTTCAGAATGGGCACAGTGGTTAGGTATTAGTTAGTTAATCTTTAAAAGAAGTCTATTTTCATGAATTAGAATTCGTTTGATCTCTTTTTAAAAATAGTATTTTTCATTTTATAAGAAACTTTTGCTTTTAGTTAATCGTTTTGATGAAAACAGTTTTCCTTGTTTTGCAACAATATCCGGTGGCAATATCTGAGCAATTTAATTTTAATTTATTTTTTGTAGCAAGAGTTGTACTTGGATCCGGATCGTTTATTGCACGGGTTTTGCCTTTGCCTTTAACAATAGGAAGTGAATTCACAAAGAAGTTTCTTCCTCCAGTACTTACTCCATTACAGGTAGAGTCAATAGAATTTTATGATGATATAAAATAACATACGCATCTATATACAAACATCCTATATTTTGCCATCAAACAAAGCCAACATTGAGTCTGTTCGCACTTTTTTAGGTTTCAGAATCAATTATTTCTGATTTATTTTTTGCTTTCTTTGTGGGTAGGAATCAAGACTCAGAAGTTTGCAGAAAAGATTGGAGGTCCCTTTTGATGGTTCTTCTTTGGAGCATCAAGTAAGCAAAGATGTTTCTTTTACTGTAAGAAGTTGGTAAAAGAAAAAAAAAGATGCATTTTTTAAATGCAAGTATTTATATATATATATATATATATATAGGATGGGGATCAAATGAAAACCACTAAAAGTTGTAAAAACCGTGAAAACTACTATCAACCGATATTAAAAAAAATAAAAATTTCATGGATTGTAGTTATAAGGTTAAAAATGTAAAAACCAAAAAAAAAAAATTAGAAAAAAAAAATATGTAGATTGCATTTTACATATATGTAATTTGTATTTTACATTTACGTATATCATATGATTTACATATGTGTACATACATGTAAAAACGGGACATACGTATTTTTTTTTTTTTTGTTTTTTTATCTTTTTAACCTTATAAATAACAATTGTGAAAAAAAAAAAAATTGATCAAAATTCTTGAGTTTGAAGTAGTTTTTACGGTTTTCTTAACTTTTAGTGGTATTCATTTGAACCCTCCCCTATATATATATATATATATATATATATATAGTGTAAATATACTATGAAAACCCTCTCGAGTTGAGAAAACCCTGGAAACTCTAAAAACGCTCAAAAACTCTAAGTTCAAAACTTCACTTTTAAATGCAATTTTGTCACTTGTTATAAAAAAAAAAAAAAAAAAAAGCGCCGAGTACTTTTTAAAAAAAAAAATTACCTTTAAAATAAATAAAAAAACGTTTTTCAGCTAAATAAGTGTAACAATGTAACATTTACAAAAGTTTACATATGTTACATTTTCTGAAATGATCTCAGCCATCCAATCTGAAGATCAACGGTTCTGTTAGGGTTTTCTCAACTGGACAGAGTTTTCATATTATCCTTTCCGTATATATATGTATATTGTGTTTCAGGATGCACTTAGGAAGTTATGGAGGTCAGCTTATCCAAATAGAGAACTTCCAGGACTAAAGTCGGAGGTTTGGAAAGATATGGGGTGGCAAGGAAATGATCCTTCTACAGACTTTAGGTTATTTACTTTTTTCTTTACTCACCAATTGCAAATTATTTTTTTATAAACATTGATTATTATTATTATATGCAGGGGTGGAGGATTTATATCTCTAGAGAATCTTATCTTCTTTGCCCACACGTATCCGGTTTGTTTTCTGATTCTCTTTATATCTGATATATTGATTTCCAAGATAATTTTGATTTTTGTTAAAAAATAAAAAAACTTATGAATATAGATGGTGAGAAGAGTTTTTTTCTTGGTTTGATTTTATGCTTTGCATCATCTACCCATCGTGTGCCTTCTGTAGATGTTTTAAGTTTTTGCATTTGATTTTGGTTTTAGAACTAAGGTTTTGATTTTGGTATTCTTGGTGTCGTTATGAATTTTGATATATTAAATATAAAAGTTTGAGAAGTAAAAAGACACTGAAGATAAAGAAGCTAATTTTGGTCATTTTGTCATGCACATGATATCTTTGAACTATTGTTTTAGCAATTGAAACATACTTGATACTTGTACTCCAATTGTTTAAATTGTAAGCATTGGGCAAATCCTGTAGTTTGTGTATCAAGATTAATATAATCCATAATTTAGGTTTATGGGAAGGTTTGAATTTGTAATTTAATTGTGATTTTATCTAAATACAGGAAGTTTTTCAAAACCTTTTAAACAAAAAAGAAGGAAATAGAGCTGAATGGGAATATCCTTTTGCTGTAGCTGGCATTAATATTTCTTTCATGTTGGTGCAAATGTTGGGTATTCAGTCAGGTATCAATAATTTCTCCAATTTTCCATTACATCTTTCACTGCTGGATTTACCAAAATACCCTTGTGAAATCATAATTACAGCTAATTTATTATTTATTACAGACAAAGTAATTAGTTTCTTTTTTCTTTTCCCTTCTTTATACTGAACGAAATTATGAATTTATTTTCAGGATTACCAACATCTTTGTCAGGGGTGCGTTTCTTGCAATTTCTTAGTAATGACGAATCGGCTTTTGATGAGCTTTATTGTGTTGCTTTTAAACTGATGGATGTTCATTGGCTTGCGAGGCGTGCTTCATATATGGAATTCAACGTAAGCAATTGCCAAAGTTGTTAATGTTTTTATTATTTGTGAAAAATCATAAGGTTGGTTAACAGTTAATATTTAGAGTTACGCTTTTAAATACTCCCTTTGTCCATTTTCCAGAAAAGAACACAATGAATATTGCAAGAAAATTATTCTTACAGTAACGATTTATTTTATTTTCCTGACCGAAACGAATTAGGAGATTGCATGCTCAACAAATACACTTTTAGTGACATTTGACTCGTTTTCTTTATAGTTAAAACTTTATTATTTACCCATCTAAAATTTAAACAACATATATTAGAGCATTTCATAGTTAAATGAATTAGTAAGTTAGAAATTGCAGTTGAGTTTGAGTGTTTTGAGTTTGCAGGAGGTTATAAAATCAACAAGAACGCAACTTGAGAGGGAGCTTGCAATTGAAGATGTGACAAGTGTGAAAGATTTACCAGCGTACAATCTGTTGAGAAGTTAAATTATTGTGGCACATAACATTAACATTATATATAGAGTGTTGATGGTATTTGTGAAGAGAATAGAAACAAGTAATGGTTCTTTGGTCTGAAATGAAATCTGTACTAACTTATGGACTTACTAAAAAAAACACTTTTGTATAATTATTCCTCCATATACATAACTAATTTCATGAAACAAATTTCAAGAAACATTTATAGATTAGATTGCTGAAAAAAGTTTTTTAAATAAGAAGATGAAGAAACAAGCATTGAAAAATGTGACAACAATCATCGAGTCTTATGATCAAGGTTTATTGAAATACAAGAAATGAATCTAGAATTGAAATAACAAATCTGGTTTGTAACCCAAAGCTTCAAGATGTGCAGCCATGGCCTTGTTCATTGGTGGCGGACCACACCGTAAAATCTGCATCAGCAGTTGTTTAGTGATGATTGATTCACTTCAATCCATCTAATTGGTTGTAACTTGTAATTAATCTTTTCCTTCCCATTAAAATAATTTTATATCTATCTGACACACATAACATAACATAACATCTGTTGGTGGACCAACATACATACCTTAATATCAAAAGCAGGAGCAGGAAGATGTTGTAATATCATTTCCTTGGATACAAACCCAACACCACCTCTCCATCCTTCTGGTGCCTGAAAAAATACAAATTCCAAAATTTATTCACTTTAAAAATTGGATGCTTAAAATTTCCATTTTACCCCCTTTTCATTAGATCTTGCAAGGCCACCGATATGATTCTGCTAATTAAAACTGTAAATCTTTTTTTTTCTCTCTTTTTTAACTTCGGACTATTTGGAGTGCATCCCAACATGAAAATAATTAATACAACTGATAATCAACTACATAAGTCATTAGAGTTTACAACTTCCCACAAGCATATGATGGAAGTTCGAAACCGATCAACTTCATATTACATGTGAATTACCTGATTCAATACATAGTAAACTTTGAAGCGGCCTGCGTATTTAGCAGCAAGTGTGTCCAATTCATCCTGTAAATCATCCAATGAGTTAATTACATAAATTTGTAACTAAAATCAAAAGCAGGTACACCTTAACCTCAAAATATATAACTACTTGCCTTAAGAAGGATGTCATCAACTGAAACATTAGCATAAATGAGATCCACCTTGGTCTGGTCTGATTCGTCTTCTAAAAGAGCTCTAGCAACCTTGGATTAAAAAATACACACACAACAAATTTTAGAAAAAAGAAATATTTTGCTAAAATCAGTGAGTTGATAGTCTAAGTCTGGAAAAGGTAATATTTTGCTGCAGTTTGCCAAATTTTAGAAAAAAGTTGTAAAAGATTTAAAATAAATCAACACCTGAAACATTGGAGTGATACCAGATCCCCCAGCAATCATTCCAAATGCTCTCACATCCCCTGGTCGATACTTGAACCGCCCCTGAAATTAAAATAACAAATCCAACACTAAGTTAAACTTTTAAGATTGGTAGTAACACGTTATTTATTAGATATACCACCAAAAAGCAAAACAAAATGTATCCTAATTAAAAATTGATAAATAAGTTAATCATAAAATTTAATCTACTTTTTTTCATTACATGACCTAAAGTAGTTATTTACGGTAAGTAATATTCTTTTCACAAATACTCGCCAAAATTCTAATGTGTGTGATTATGTACTTTAAGCTTTTAAGTATTAAGTATGATTGCCATTGATAAAAGAATTTTAAACTTGTGTGTCAAAAATGCGAATACTTGCCAGTGGATATGTCTTCTTTATCTTTTAGATTATAAGAAACTTATAAATAAATTCATGTAGAAACGGGTCGGATCAGTTTGGGTGATATTTTACTGATAAGATGTCAACCGGGTAAAATACCTTAGGACCCTTTACAGCCATATAGTCACCTTCTTTCATCTCTCTAAAGTGGTGGGACATACGACCTTGTGGATACATCTATTAATAAAAAAACACGTTTTCATGAATTACTGGGAATATAATAACCAAATAAAATTAACGAAAAGCATAAGAAACAATTTTGAATATGTACCTTAATAACCAACTCAAAATATCCAACATCAGTATCCAAAGTGGTCGGGGTGTATGGTTTAATAACCTCTTCACCTTCGCTGTCCTTACCCCTAAAAATGAAATAAACAAAAAATAAAGTCAAAGTTGGTGGTAAAATTAAGCATGCTGTTTTATCATTTTGCTACTAGTAAAAAAAACACAGTTGTACCACACCATTTTTTCCCAAATCAAACAATGATAATTATCAATAATTTGTACAACTTGTATGAGCAGGTTCATCATATTCATCAATATTTTTCATTGGAGGCTTATAGTTATGTCATTTTTTGTAAAAAAAAAAAACATAAATGAATCTATTTTTAGGGCAACATACCGGCAACTAATATGCTGTCCAATGGGAAGTCCCAACACTGAAGTAGATTTAGGAAGACCAAATTTGAATTTGGCCACATTATGGCTTAATTGTGTGCGTTTCAGGAGCTTGAATTCCCTAAAGTTATCAGGATCTATGCACCCTAATCACAGAAATCATTTTTATAATTAGTTTTGCTCATAGCCAGAAGACTTGAAATGTTAACATTAACGTTGGATATTTAATATCAGTGTTGTTAAATAGAAAGGCCAACAGAAATTATTATTTTTTATTGTAATAATTTAAAGCGAGTTACCTTTCGGTTTCTTGGAAAAAAGTAAGAATGCAGCAATGGCAACGGCAAAAACAGTAATAAAGATAGGGATCTCATTTGGTTCTAGGAAACCCATTGCTCGGTTTTGAGATGTGTGATCAATCTTGTATCAAAAAGAAGAAGAAAATCTGTTGGTACAGTAAACAGGCACTACTTGTAAGTTGTTACAGCTTCAAATGTTTTAACTCTTGAAACAAGAAGCATATTCGAGTATTATACATTACTGATTCGACACTAGTCAGTAGTACCCATTTAGCTATTAGTTCTAAGATGCAAACACATGTTACCTAAATTCAAGTGTTTGTAACAATTAAGAAAATTACAATCATATTTGCAGTTTCATTCATGTCATTGTCTAGTATATGTTGAAACACACGCAAAAGTCTTAGATTCTAAATTTTCCCCAATTAATTTTATTTTCTATCTGTAATCTAACTTTCACATGATGAAAAAAAGGGGAAGAGCAGAAACCTCAGTGCGCATATTCATCTGGAAATTTTATATGCATTGTAAATTTCATGAAGACGTAAAGTTAATCGCATACAGGTAGAAGACACACTAAACGCTTTCACTGCCAAATTGCGATGGTGAAAAAATGCATAAACTGATAAACATGCAACATTTGATTAGGTTTCCACATTTCTAATCGATAAACTACAGTGCACATTGATCATCAATCAAAATACTCCGCATGTTCCAGTTTCGCATCAGCGAATGAATCAAAATTAACTATCTCCACAATTGATTCGTGATCACTTACGATACAATCGAATATAAGTGCAATCACAACATTACAAAAGTAATCTACCTCAGATTTCTCCTCCAGTCAGTGGTCCGAAACCTATTATCAAACAAACATCACCAGTAACATAAGATTAGAAATAGGTGTGCGAAGAATCAGAAGATATAGAATACGAATGAAACATACCGATACCGGAGGTGGTGTGGAAATGGAGTGGGAGAAATGAGACAGAAACAGTGGATGGTGGATCCAATAGTCAAAGTTGGAGTGTTCCGTTGTGTACATATAAAATATATTCAGTTTTAATAATTTAAATATATATATATATATATTTATAGGGGTGGGTATAACGAAAACCCTCTCGAGTTGAGAAAACCCAGAAAACCCACTTTTTGTAACATATGTTACAATTTTTTTTTTTTTTACATTTAGAACTTCATATTTTTTATGTAGATAATACATTAAAATCTAAGACTTTTGGTGAAAA
>WOUH02000007.1:5655338-5666625 GCA_009936405.2 Stevia rebaudiana
GAATAAGTTATGATTTATTAAAGTTTATTAATTATTATGATTAAAATGGATTAAATCTAAATAACCATTTGAGTCCCCTGGGTGCATTTTAGTCTTTTTTAAAAAGTTAACAGAAAGATCTAACCACGTTAGTAAAAAAGGACTCAAACTGCAAACCACAGAGTGCTAATGGATGAAAATGAAACATTCAGACCTATATAGATCTTATCCAGATACCACAGGGACGCAAACGGCAATTTACTCAAGTTAAAAATACACATTCCATTAATTAAAAAACTTTAAAATAACATAAATTTAAATCTAAAAATAAAAAGTATTAATAAAAGAATTACATCAAAATAAAAAAACTACATAAAACCATGTGATTAAACCAAAAGCAAAATCGCAATGTGCCATACACCAACATGGTAAAGCTATGACCCATGACATTTTGGTGTTGGGATTTCAACCTCTCCAAAATGTCATCCTCGTTCCATGTCGGTTCATCGTTTACGTATATTTCTTTGTAAAATCTCGTGAAGCGGTAAATCTTTTCTCTTATATTAGCCCATTTGGTCGCTTGTTGGTGTGCCCGGCTGAGCCTGGAAGCCTACTTTAGGCAAAATTTAGTCGATACGCACCTGCTACCCAACCCCACAAATCCAAAAAAGTATGATGGTAGGGTGTCATCGTTCTTCATGGAGTTGTAAGCCCGAGTGTGGATACACCTATCTAGCAAGTGCTTCGGATGATTACTTAAGATCACGTTTTGTGTCTGTTTTATGTTTTGATATGTAGATTGTAATCGATAATGAATCATATTTATATTTTGTTTGTTGGGTTCGGTATAGGAAAGTGTATGTCGAAACTGTCAGTTTTGACATACCGAATCTAATAGATTCGATGATACTATCATCGAATCTAATAGTTTTGGTATAACTAAACTTATAGATTCGATATATACTATGTCGAATCTAGTAGTTTCAGTACACCGAAACTCTTTTAGCATAAATACTCAAACCATAATTTTATTATGTATTCTTGAACAGTGATTTGCATATAATTGTATTTTCATTTTCTCTGAACAATTGTACTTCCAGAGAGATCTAGAAGGTAAGACCAAAAACTCAAAATGCCCCTGGTGAGTCTTAAAAGTTGTCTTATGAATATCAGGTTCATGCATACGTACCTGGTGGTAACCGAATCTTAAATCCAATTTAGAAAAAACGGATGCACCACCCAATTCATTTAACAATTCATCAATAAGAGGTATTGGAAAACTGTTTTTAATGGTAGCTTCATTTAATTTTCGGTAATCCACACACATCCTCCTGGTACCATCTTTCTTTTTAACTAAAGCCACTAGAGCTGCAAATGAGCCGGTGCTATCATGAACAATTCCCATATCTAACAACTCCCAAGTCATTTTTTCAATAATATCCTTTTGTGCATCTTGATAAAGGTACGACTTTGAGAAATTGCTATAGACTCATCTTTCAACATAATCTTGTGGTCACAAGAACGTTTTGGAGGTAAGGTGGTAGGTGGGTTAAAGATGGCTGCATATTTTTCTAGCAATTTGGCCAAAGTTGTACTCAGCTCATTGGTTTTAACCAATGCTCCATACAGTGCTACCTCCTGGTTCATAGATTGCAAACTGTACAACTGCTAATGAACCCATTGGTTGCCATTACTCATAATACCCTTTAGTTTCTCAAAAGAACATAAAGTCAAATTGTTCTTTGTGCACCTTTTCAACTCAAATTTATGATTATCCACTGTAAACCGCATGGATACACTTAAAATTCCATAATTCCATGTAATATTATTTAAACTCTGCAAACTATTGAATTCCTAAGACCATATTATAAATGGTTAAGGGAATAATCAAAGCATTAGTTTTCAACCAATTACCTTGCATCATCCACATTTTCACAAATGCCCTGACAGTTTATCATGTTTCCATCTTCAACTGTAATCTTGACTGGTGTAATAGCTTTTAAGGGACAATGAAGTTTAGAGGCAACACTTGCATCCAAAAAGTTGTGTGTTGACACCGAATCAACTAGTATGTGTAAGGGTTTAGTACCAATGGAACTGGTAACTTTCATATTGGAATAAGAAGGATTCCCTATCATAGCATTTAAGGAAATATGAGGGTCTATCAGGTCTTCATGCATCTTCTCAATTTCTTCATCATACTTAATTACATCAATGGTTGTTTAAACTTTTCAGTGCAACTAAAACATTCACCCTTGGCTCGTTTTTCTTCAATCTCTATTGGCGATAATCGTCTGGAGTTTAATGGTTTTTCCTTCATAGGCAGAGCTGGTAATACATGTAGACTGGAAGCTGTAATTCCCATTGAAGGAATTTTTTTTGTGTAATTGGTGAATGTAGAAGTGTTAGGTTTGTATGATTTAACCATACTGCTCATAAACCTCTTTTTGAATTCTTGCTACATTTATGTTTCTGTTAAATTTTTTAGTCTCAATAACCTCAAAGGATACCCAATTTCAAGCCCTCAAGAACATGCTTACAACATACTCATCACAAATAGAGACTTTAGTTAAAGAAAGATCGAAATTTTGACACAATTCTAGCAAAGTACCAGTTTGCCTTAAGGGATGTTAGGGCTCCATAGCGTCTTGCCCCAACAATTGTGCAAATCTAGCATTAGCAATACCCTTATATTTTGCCAATAACATTCCTTCAATTGATCCTCCCCTTGATTGCACAAACGATTGGTGCCATAACAAAGCTATACCCTCCAAATGAACGATAGCATACCTGATTTTAAGTTGATATGGTGTTTCATCAATGGTGAAGAAGTGCTCTACACGACATAACCATTCTTCCACATTGGTGCCATTGAATTTCGGAAAGTCCATTTATGTCATCCAATTGTTACTTCTGTTAAATGAATTATCTCCTCTTTCATGATTACTAGTGCCTTCACTGGAATTAGTACGAGTTCCGTCATTCTGCTGGAGCTGATTATTGCCGATGACATGCAAATTTTGAAGAATTTCCGCCAATTGACCAATCATAGACTCCATGTCGGTTGGATTCTTCGTCGTCGCGACCTTAATTGCTTCCACTTCTGTTAGATTCAAACCATTCGTTGCTTCCACTTCTGTTAGATTCAAACCATTCGTTGCTTCCAATCGAAGTAACGTTGAATTGTGTTCCTGAACGCATTGTTCTAATGTGTGATTTCGAGTTGCCATTACTGAATTCGATTGATCTGGTTCAATCGCTATTAAAACTATAATTTGAGCATGTTCGAGAATCAAACAGCTCTAATACCACTTGATAGATTGAAATTGGGAATCTAAAAGAACGGAGTTTTGATCATCAAGCTGACATCTATTCTCATTTCATCAGCTTAAGTACAACAAATTAACCGACTAACACTTAAGTACAACAAATTAACCGACTAACAACTATCAGTGAACCTAACTGTAAACATACAATTGAATCCTTCTAGATACAACAATTACAAATCGACCACCTCTACTTACAATTAGTTCAACTGACTGCTGCTTGTATCAAACAAATGACCGTTGGTCGTAATTACGCGTAACAAAAACAAACCGAATGATGAAGTCTCTATAAGTAATAATATTTTCCATGACATGAATACTTACCAAAGGATCCGGCATGTACATACTTATGTTGCAAATACAAATTAAGCTCAACTCAGACTAAAAGTCCAGTAAATATTAAGTGCTTACTATATACGATAAACACAACACATTAAAACATGGGGAAGTTGGTTAACATATGGATAGCATCATATTTTGCTAGATATTGGAGTAGGTTGTTGCAAAAGCTTCATCAATGGCCAAAATATATCCAATCTGTGAAATCCCTTTGGTGCCTGCAACAAAAATAAATCATAATTTTCAAATTTGTATGAGTTTAGATCCTAGGTTTGAAACCTGCTACCTAGGTGTTACTATCTATTTTAAAAGGAAAAATAAAAAAATAAAAAAAAAGGAAAGTAAAGTTGATGCCTCGACAATGTAGTGGGCCCATGTGTTTCCGGCACGTTTTTCCATGACCCCGTGTAAAATTGTGAGTTCCAGGCCATGTATGACCTCAGCTATCTCAAGGAAGCGAATGCTATCATCACATATCATCTGTCATAAGAGATCAAATAATAAGTAAAATATGTTGTACATGAAATAATAAGATACAAAATGTATGAGATAAAAATACTAATTTTACAAAAGAAATAACTATAACCATACAGAAAGTGGTACCTCTATAACCATGTGGCCAGGATATGGAAGATCTTCCACAAGTATGGGGCATACTTTTAAATCACCTCCTAATTCAAATGCCCAGCTTGCTCCTTGTTCACTATCTTTCACTACCGCTCTTGTATTACTTCCTCCTACTTTCTGCACAGATACATTTTTTTAAAAACAAAATCTAATAAATGTCCGATGACATATTATAATATAAAGGGTAAATGGTACAAACTTATTCCCAATTTTTCAAAACATTTCATTCTAAACTAAAAACCATATTGCTATAAGAATAATGATATTATTATTCTATAATCACTTGCCTCTGATTGTACACACTGCCTCAACTTTGCAGCACGCTCACTTACGCTTTCCAAAAACACCATATGTTTTACAGTTCGATCCAGCAGACCATCAATGCTACACTGCATTCAATTAAGCAACTTAACTAAACATCTATATTTACAATATTTTAATCCAAATCTTTGAATCAGATGTGCCTTTAGAAGGTTGTATGCATCATAAAAAAAAAAAACTTTTAGTTTCTAACCAATTTGAAAGTTCTCCTTTTAGCTAAATTATAACCTTTTATTTTAAAAAGAAAAAAGAGAGAGAGAAAAGTTTGAAGAGACCAACTTTTGCACCATTGGGAACAAGTTCGCGTAAATCCTTGAGTCTGTCCTGAATCAATTGTCTGTCTCGAGGTCTACCCTTCTGTTTGGCACCCGACTTGACCCGTTTTTTGCAAGCAACAGATGCTTTCGAACCCTTACTTTGAAGTAAAACATCATAATTACTTTGTTGCCCTTCTTCCTCTGTCAATTCTTCAACCACACCCTCGTATGTAATAGCCGAAGGTGAAGAACTATTGTTATGATTTTTTACCCTGGTAAAAAATTCAGGTGCTAACTGGTTACTAACTAATGAACTCGATCCCTCAAACCCCATTTGTTCATTTTTTGCTAACGGGTCAAACGAACTACTGAAAACCATTCCATTGGTTCTACCAGATGATGACTCAGCAATGAAAAGATTCTGGAAAGAATCATCTGGTTTCCCCATGAACGCGGGCCCGAGAGCTTTGTGCAGCTCGCACTCTTTAGGAAAGTTCAAGAACGATGCCACGTCACTAACTAATGGTTGTTTAATTGGTATCTCAGAATCGATCAAGTGTGTGGATTGATGTGGTGGATCTGGGAATTCAACAGCACCTGATAAGTGAGATGAATGTTGGTTAGAGGAAGTTGATGTTACAAGACTTTTGGTCAACGGTTTGTGGGTTGACCAGATGATGTCATCAAAGGTTTTTGAATCATCCGAACTTCTCATCATTGTAGATATCAGTGTTGATGGTGATTGTGATGAAAAATGTTGACTTGTTGCAAAAGCATCAGCATACTCCATGAAATTTTGATGTGAAAAAAATTCATCTTTAATATAGTTGGCCATTTGTGCATCCTTTGGAAGCTGGAACATTTAGAGGTAGAACAAATCAACATATATAATTAGAGGTGACATTTTGAATCATTCTCTTATGAATGGGTCAATTCAGTTTATTTTTTAATCTCTAACAGGTCGAACTGGAAATAATTTCAAGAAAACATGTATGGTCAATATCCAAAGTGCGTTTTGTATAAGACTTTTTAAATCAGTTTATTCAAAAAAAAATAATTAGTTAAGATTAATATAATTTTGTAATTATATTTCACACCAACTATCTGTCCAAAAACTAAACATTTTTAACAGAAAGTATTTCAAGACTCCGAATGTGTTTTGACCTGTTACCCAACCCAACCCATTTTGACCCGTTACATACATCATCCAATGAGCCGAGTTGTAGAACCCCAAGTGGAACAACAGGAACCAGCAAAATAGTCTGCATTGAAGCAATCATGAAATGATTAATAAAAAAAATATTGTGACTATATGAGATATAGTTAATAATGAAAATACCTTGACACCTGCTGCAAACTGAATTAACAATTCATCAGCATGCTGCAATAGAAGATAGGATGGTAAATTAACAGATCCCTATGTTGTCACAACATATAATTTCACTATTTAAGTTATAAAAATTATATTTATGTCATCCGAAACTCACCTCAGCTATCAATGCAGTGTTGCAATTTCCATATGATTTGGAATCTGCAAAAACCCAGCGACAGTCCCCTGTATATGCCACATCACCAACAATCCTACAATGGTTTACAAAAAAAAATTACAAAAATAATAATAATAATAATAATCAACCTATTGCTTATTACAGATTCACACACAAAAAAAGGTAGAAGAATAGATGCTTACCCGTTGCCAAGTGCATAACTAATGGTTGACATGTAAGCCATTGCAATTTCAAAAGTTCCATTATAAGCACTTGTTTCAGCAAATATATTTTCCACGTCATCATGAACTTTTAAGGTGTCAAAGTATCCATCTTCCCACATCAAAACCCTAAAATTCAGATTGGTAGTGTGTTAATAAGAATAACATTATGGGAGAACATCTATTGTGTTAAAAAGAATACATAAGAATGGAGATAGACAAAAACAAAACACTTGTATAGCAACATCACATAAATATACACATAATTTGAAAAATATGTACAAATTAATTTGTAACTAGATAACTTCACAAGTATAACTTAAGGATTAATACCTTATAATTCAAGACCCGATACGCGTAAGTGTCCGAAATAGAGTAAGCATTGTTACAAAGCTAAATTTAGATGATTATATTCCTTTTGTCACATATCAATATTGTGACCATAAAAATTAAATACTACAGCTAAAGTGGTCCATGAATACAGATACCATATAGAGGAGAAATACTACATATGATAGACCAAGTTAAGTCCTCTAAATACTGTCATACTATATTGGTAAAAAATATTTGGGTCATATAATATGTCGAAACAGATTTGTCTAGAAGCAGGTACATCGAAACATGTTGTCGCCCATCAACGCTTTTTGATTGTCTTTTTCTTTTTTAAATTCATAATGATCCACTTTTTTTAATATAGCAATTTAGGAGGTTGTACACACTTGTGTATGTTGTGTGGTCCGTCCTTGTTAAACCGATCCACCTATTTAGCTATAATATTTTAGATTTTTTTTTTACGCATATGATCTCGTACGACTATTGCATGGGTGTATATAAATGAAATTATGTGTGTACAATTATATGTGTTGATATATGATGAAGTGGGGTATGTACATACATGCCTTATGTGTAGGTGGACTTGCAGATCCTAGAAGATAATGAAATTTTGTTTTTATTAAAAAGACAAGTTTAGTGGAGATTCTCAACTACTACAAGGACCACTTTTGTAATACATTGAATAAGATAATCATATATCCACCTCTATCACATAACATAGAAATAAATTATAAATTAAAAAAAAGTCTTAATGATTTTGGCTTCTTGCTCAGGTGTAAGGGTTGTTTTGTTATAATAAAATAATACGACCACAATAATAACTTGTAGTTGAACAATTAGGATCTTCAAACATATGAGATGTCACTTAACAGGACCAATAAGGGTTTGTGATAGCTACAGCTAAATAGATGTCAATAACTGACGTAATATAGTTTTTTTAATGAATAAAATATGTTGAGACGACCCCAAGTATTCAACTTTTTTATTAAGGTCACCCACATATTGAAACTACTTAATAGGCCACCCAAATATGCATATGATTTTGTTTGTATCTATCCTGCCGAAAACAAGTTAGGATATTGTAAATTTATAAACATAACCTTAGTTTATTTACAACAAATCGTTGCCTTTTGATAGATCAACAAAGCAATTTTTGTGTTATCAAAAATTTTAAGGGCTTCTGTCATTAGACATGTTTTTAGCGGAAATTGGTGAGAAAAATCCGGTGACATATACTTGTGTGGCATATAAAGTAGTTACAATATATGGATGGCCTTGATGAAAAAAGTTAAAAACATGACAGGTGACCATAACTTGAATTTACACTAATTTTTACGATAGAAACAAAGTGTAAAACTGTAGATTAAAATTCATAGTAAAATTTATTATGTAAGAAAGAGGAAAAGCATGACATACATTTGGTTTTGTTGCTGAAGCTTCCAAAAAACAGCATAATTCCAGCAAGAATTGTTGCAAAGAGACTGTAAAAACCTCCTTAAAGGAGTAGTCCCCATCTTATTTCTTCAAAATAAAAACTCACCGAGTACAGCAAAGATTAACTTGGATAATAAATCTAAAAGAACAAATACAGCTAACTAGCTCTGTATGATCCACGTCCTGCTTGTTTAATCCGCAAACCAGATCTCTTTTTTATTGGTGGCCCTGAGGAAACCATTAAGAGACAACGCATATCTAATAAACGACCTCTGTTTGCTTTTTTGAGGATCTAATTCACAGATCACCACCAAGAACCAGTATCAAAGTTTCTGTTTCAAGATACAACTTGGAGCTTGGTTGATGTCCTTCCATCAATCAGAAATCAAGGTCAAAACGAAAGCAACAATCTCAAAAGGACTATGTCCTTTCACCTCAAATCTGTATCTCTGAAAGTAATTACCTAAAGAAACGAGACACTCTATGGTCTAGAAAAACTTTATGAAATTCAATGAACAGGCAAACCTAAACCTGCATAGACAAAAATCATGAAGCAGTTGTTAGTGAAGGAAGAACCCAAACAAACATTAGTCATTGTTTCCAATCATAAATCAACAACAGAATTTAGGCATTTCAACAAAACATATATTACTGCAATCTATTTCAAGTAGAAAACATCTTAAACACTGATTTCCAGTCGTACAACCAACATGAACGTGGATATTTGTAAGTTCCACATCACATTCATTTTGATTTTTCATTTAGTTCGTATTTGAGCATTCATATAGATCATATGTAGCAATCGGAATCAAGTAAACCCTAACTTAATTCGAAACAAAACGAGTACTGACATTTGACTCGTCCTGTCGTCCATACAGTGCAACTGATGCTATATAGCATATCAGATAACTAAACACTGACGATTACGAGGGAAACAAAGAACGTACCAGAGGAATTAACAGTGAATTTAGAGAGTATAAAGCTCGAATTCATTAGCCTCCATAACTCTGGTTGTATTGAAAGACAACACCATGGACAGAATGCAGGTGATTAGAGAGAGAAAGTAACAGCACGAAGAGAGAGAGTGAGTGAGATCTGAGCGAAGGGTTTAGGTGAGGAAAGTGTTATATATGACGTGGGGCGGCTAACTGGAGTTTTTTACAAGTGGTGTTAGAAAATTTTATTTATCATGATTTGAAACATATTTACTAAAATAGATTTTTTCTTGATTTAAGTTTTGTTACTCGTACTCTTATTGGATTGGTATTAGAAAATTGAACGTCTAAGAAAAACATATAGACAAGCAATTGAGATTACCAATTTTGGTAAAACAGTTCTCTCTTAAAAAACATTTTTTTTAGCACAAGTGTACTATTGATGTCTTTTAGAATCGTCTACTCAATATGCTTATCTTAAAACACTTTTAAAATTATTAAAAACCAATTTTGGTAAAACATTTATCATTTAAAAAACTGAAAACAAAAACGTGTATTATTATATTAAAGTTAAAAGTATTTTACGAAATGGTAGAAATGTTAATATTAAATTAACGTCTTAAAAAATGTTTGAAAAAACGTTTAAGAGACAAGTAAAACACATCTAATGAACATAGAAAAAATGTTTTTTAATTTTAATTTAAACTTTTTTATAAGTTTTTAAGTAAAGTTTGTTTTAACCAATAAGAGTATGAGTGAGAAAACTTAAATCAAGAAAAAACCCATTTTGATAAATATGTTTCAAATCACCCATTTTAGTAAATAAAATTTCCACCAACACTACTTTGATAAAAAAACTCGGTGGAAGCCATCTCCTTTTTCTCTTTTTTTATTGTTTTTATAAATAATACTATTTAAAACTTAATTATCCAATTTATTTAGTTATTAAAAACTTATATTACATTTTTTTTGAACAGCGGGGAAATTATCATTAAACAAAGATCTCTAGCAAGGAGCTAGAGAACCAAATTACACTAAAAGTACATATTCAAAAGTTACAATACACCAATCTACATTCCCAAGTTTTACTCTATTTTTGATCCATTGAAAGCCAAGCCCTTTGATGTCCTCTTTGATTTTAATAGAAGATGCTCTTCCCCCATTGAAGACGATATCGTTCCGCGTTCTCCATAGTACCCATACGGCCACTGTAATGATAGCATGTATTAGGTCTTTCTTACGCTCATTTACTGGTAGGAAGTTATGCAGCGTTAGAAGATCACGCACACCAAACGCAAAAACGGGGGGAATTTTACACCACTGGGATATGAATTGCCATACTAGTACAGCCCATTGGCAGGCCGTAAACATATGTGTTACGGTTTCATCTTCCTGGTTGCATAATGGGCAAGCTGAGGATCTTACCCTTATGTTTCTTTTTCTCAGAGCGTCAAGTGTAGGTATCTGGTCCATCTCTGCTCTCCAGATAAGTGCATTCACTTTTAATGGTACATATCGGCTCCATGGAATTACATACCTGTTTTGTTCGGTACGTTCCTATTTGAGACTTTCTTTGAGGGATTTTACCAAAAATGCTCCGTCTTTTGCCTCGTTCCAGTGCCATCGGTCTTGCTCGTTTGTTAATGCTATTCCTTGGATTAATGCTGAACATTCCTGGAACTAATCTCTCTCACTTTCCGATTCCATTCCTCGAGTCCAATTCCATTCCAGAGAGGATGTGTCATCTTCTTACCTTATTCTGTCTTTGATTCGGCAGTGCTTTTCTGGCTCTAGTTTAAACAGGTGCAGTAATTTATAGCAAAGTGGGATTTCACCGATCCAAAGGTTCGTCCAGAGTGCAAGCTTCGAACCTCCCCCCACCACTCCTTTGAATAGGAACTTGATGTCACACCCCGATCCCCAAGACACGGCAGTGGAAGACTTAACCAAGCTAGGGAGGGGTATCGAGTGACGTTTTACGATTGGGTCATAAGCACATGATTATAATAATACATTACTTCCCAAACA
>WOUH02000007.1:5688807-5724109 GCA_009936405.2 Stevia rebaudiana
GAGGAGGGTTCCTAAGAAAACCTTAAAATTGAGGAAAACTTAGAAAACCAATCATAACCATCATTACTAATCATTTGAGGAGGGTTCCTAAGAAAACCTTAAAATTGAGGAAAACTTAGAAAACCAATCATAACCATCATTACTAATCATTTGAGGAGGGTTCCTAAGAAAACCTTAAAATTGAGGAAAACTTAGAAAACCAATCATAACCATCATTACTAATCATTTGTTTTTCATTTTTTGTTTTCTATATCTTTTAACTATAATGTTAGGATTAAAAAAAACAAAAACAAAAAAAACTATGTCGCTCATGTAATTACATATATGCACATTGCATGAGGTGCATGTATGGGGCTTCATGAGTAATATAAGTAACTTTTTAGTTACATATACGTAACTTCGTGAGCTCTATATTTTTTTCTAACTTTTTTTTTGTTTATTGTATTTATAATCTTATAAATCAAAGTAATAAAAATGAAATTTTTTAAAATTTCATTGATTTGAGTATATTTCTAAGTTTTCTCATGATCCTTCCCCTATATGTATATATATATATTAGGTTAGAGACTCATGACTCATGTATTAGACAGGTTGGATAAATGAAAATATTAATATGTTAGTAATGACGAGAAAGGTGTTAAAACAATGAGCGATGAAAGTTTCGTAAAAATCAACAATAATAATAAAAACATTACTAACGTCAATAATAAAAATAATTAAATATTTAATTTGAATTTGAGACCTAGAAGAAATTGAATATATCTTACCTGATGTAAATATGTAACATGCAACTCCGTTGATGAAATTTCTAAAGTCTGTTGGTCTAGAAGGTCGGTTAGTTTGTAAGCAACAGTCCCAAGATGGTCAACAGCATTTACAAGGGCTCGGATGGCATAATCTTTCAGATTATCAAGGACCCTGCAAAAAACATATAAATAAACAATTCCAGATTAAACTTTACTAAAAAGAAAATTTTATTAGTAGATAAAAATATTCACTGAAACCCATAGTGCTGGTTGCCACCCGAACATGTAAATATGTTGATAAATGATGAACACATAATGCACAACGAATGAACAAATGTTATTTCTCTCTAACCATCTATGTGGTTGACATTTTAAACCATTGAGTTTGGTTTGAAAAGATAAGAAATTGTGGAAATTCGTGCAATAGTACTTGAAAAAATTGGCCCATAATCACATAATTCTGGCAAGATCTATAAGGTTTTTTTGGCATTTTCACAAGAAAAATAGTTTGTTTACAATAAATAGCTAAGTACAATAGTTTGAAAATTTTAATGCTTATTCATATATAGTAAGCTCTAAATCTGATAGGTTAGTATGATGATTCTTACATCTGTTTTTGTTCACTGTGCAGATAAGATTTTTCACAATATTCTGCTGCAGAATAAAGCTGAGGTCTTAAATTCTTGAGTTCCTAAACAACATAAACAAATTTAAACCGATTAGCAATGCAAAAATAGCTATTATTCTAGTACCACAAAGCAGCCTCCAATAAGCATAAACTCATCCCTGATTTGCTAAAGTAACAAGTTCGATATGTTATGCACCAACATACAACTCAGCACTAACAGAAAAATTCATATAAAATGGATAAAAATTTATAAACTCAGCACAAAAACAAATGGGATATGCATTTACAGCATATGATCTGTGAATTGAACAAGCAATAAACATTTTTCTACTTCCAAATTTGTTTTCATACACATAAAGTATACAGGCTTTATTATTACAAGCTTAAACCAAACTGAAGTCTACAATTGATTGCAAACTCCATACAAACTGACTTAATTAGGGTCTTTGTGACCTGATATCAGTAACTATTCACAAACATAAGTATCACACATTGAGTTACACTGATTCATCCACCGTCACAGTTGACATGTGGAAGTGTTAACACTACCCAAACCACCATAACGGTACAAGATATTCACATGTTTAGAACCAAACTCAAGCCTACACTTCACTATAAAACGACTTGATTAGCGTTTTTTGCCCTAATAACAGTTTATTCACGAGGAATCATTGAACATGCATCAAAATCAATGTGTAGATATCAAACTAAGATCTGACAACACATGAAAGGTGAAACTGAATTTGATCTAGACCTGTAGAGCATTTACAAATCCAATGCTCGGCTCCATTGAGGCTTCGCCGAACGTCGTTATTTGATTTGATTGCTCAACTTCCATTGTTGATTGTTCTGTCACACACTTAAAAACATAAATTAAGATTAACTCGAGAAGATTTGATGATTAAAACTGGAGCAAAAACCCTAAAGCATAGATCGTACATACCTGTGTGCAAGAAAAGAAGAAGAGTTTGTCGTATCGAGTGGGAGTTAGTTAAGAAAGAATTTGGGGGAAGTGTGAAGAAGAGCGGGGAAGAGTAAATTGCAGGTTAAAACATTGAATGAATTTATTGCAAGTCGTGAAAGGTAGTTGAGTTCATTCGCATCAAGACCACCGTACCTAAGACTAAGACGTGTAATGGTCACCCCTCCCAGATTCTTTCCCTTTCAAATTTTCTGTCACATCATTACCCTTTCCAAATCCTTCAAACCTCACAATGATCACACCATTCATCATTTAATTAAAATATTTTAAATAAAACTAAACTATAAATAAATAATAAAAAACATTACATCTTATAAAAGAATTATTAGTTAAATGATTCTGTGGCCAAAGTTAAATGAATAGAACTTCTATTCTAATTAACTAGTAACATGGTGTCCCATTTATGATATTTAAAACCACATGGACTATTCGTGTCAAAAGCCTCAAACCTGTTTCTGATTTCCATGCGACCCAGATCTGGGTCCATGGACCCTTTCTCCTACACCCATCGAACCAGCCACCTTAAACTCACTCTTTGAAGAAATCGGTCAAAAAATTGAAGTGGGCCCAGGTGAAGAAAAGCAACCAATGGGAGAAGAGGAAAAGGAACGGGAGCGGGAGCCGTTGGGTGGAAGGTTTCAACCCCGCCTGGGTAGGGGGCGGTGTTCCCGCCGGGACCCGCCGAGAAAAGCCTCCCCGATGGAGACGCGGGGCGACCGCTGCGCACAGCCTAATGTAAATACAATTTCTGGTACTTTAGAACTGGACTTTTAGCATTTAACTTGGCAATAAAGGTGAACAAATTGGTTTTTTATCAACCGGTTTGAACAAATTGTTAGATTTGAAACTAGTTTGGGCTTTTTTATTACGAAGAAAGATATACTTTTATTTAAATTTATAGTTATAGAAATTACAAAAACATAACTGCAATACTTTATAAAAAAACACATAAAACATTTTTTTTGCTTCATTAGTGTGATCGTTTTTGTTTGGTGTCTTTTTGTTGTCGTAACTAGCGTGCACTTTTCATCCAAAGCGAGTTCTTCATTGGTAAGTTTGAAACCTCATCTTCGTATATTACGTGTCATTCATTTTTGGCTTTAAGACTTGTTTGAAAGCCAATTGAGAACGTTATTAAAGATGTCCTCAAGGGGATAACATGATGGTTAAGCTACATAGCCTCTATTGTAGAAATATAGGGTTCAAGTCATGTTTGTGACATGTTTAGAGTAAATTTAGGAGTAGATGTAGATGAATGTGTTTGCCATTCTAAAAAAGATAAAAGAGATCGATTTTAAGTATAGTGAATAAACTAACACATGCAATACTTATTTAGATTTCTGCATTTAGAGTTTCGTGCACCTGTTTGTCATAAGCTACTTACCAATTGAGGGAGAAATACCCAAGTGAGTGTGAGTGTGAGTGTGAGTGGGTAAAAAGTAGGAGGGTGAGTGGTGTATTGTGATTGGTAAAAGAGTGAAGTGGTGTATTGTGATTGATGAAAAAGTAAAAAAAAAAAAAAAAAAACTCAAACAAGGTCAAGAGAGCGTGGTGTAGTCACGCGCAAAGGGTCAACGCCCCATTCACGGGGTAGGGGGTGTGAGTGGCTCTCTCACGCCCACTCAAAAGGCATACTACATAGTTTTAGTAATTTAATTTGAAACTAAAACCGAAGCGCAGGATAATCATATTTGACATGACACCGTTTAATTTTTAATACGTGTTAATAGTTCATTTCACAAATCAAAATAATGAAAGATTTTTAGATTAAAAAGGAGTACGATAATTGTATTTGCGATACTAATCAAAACATGTCATTTCATAGATGGTCGGTGCACTTTGTGGTCCAAATTTATTCATTGTGTTCTTTCTTATGCACCTTTAAAAAAATCATTATAAAGGGCCCATTGACACGAAAAGTTATTTTATTAATATTTGAAATATTTGTGATTACTCGTACATTATCAAAAAATATTCCACCAAATAAAACGAATATCCTGGACTCACTTGTTAGGGTATGATTTTTTAAGAATCCTTGATCATTATAATCTAATAATCTTGATTCCTTTGTTACTAATTATTTTGCTTAGCTGTTTCAGAAAACAGTAATATGTATTGAGGATTCTTTATCTAAGGATTCCGATAATCCTTCCGTTGGACTTATTTACTTGAAGTTTACAGATACTCCCGCATGCGTCAAAGATAACCAGCAGCTGAGTCATGCCTGAAGAATTGGTTAAGACCGCTGTTGAACGTGTGAAGCATTTCGGAGAGTAAATTGAAGGAGTCTCCCACGTTCTCCGCAAGATCCCTGGTTATTCGGGATTGACTTAGACTAACCGTCGTGTAATTTTGATATAAAAAAAGGGCTGAGATCCATCAGGTGACACACAATCTTTTGCACTGACTTCTCTAAAATCTCTTCTTTGCGATCTCTTGCTTTCTTAATTGTTCACTCACTTTTCGAAAAAAAACATTTTTGAAACAAACACTTTTGCTAGATTTATTACTTACATTGGTTCCTTGCACTTGATATCGATTGTAAACATCTTTTTAAGTAATTAAACTAAGGTATAAATGCCCCTAAAACTAAATCAAGCAACTCGACATTCGTCAACTCCGAGGTTTTATGCCAGAGATCTTAAGGGATTAAGAGCTTTCGTAGTTATATCGTGGTGTACTTTGCTTTTGCAACATTATCCTTTAGAATCCTTAACTGTTTGCATTATATATATTGTTATATCGCTTGCATAATCTTAATTGTTTAGTGCTATTATTATCCTGACTGTAGAGATCCCTAAATTGTTTGTCATTTATTTGATATTACATAGAGTATTTCGACTAACACCGTAGACCCACCAACTAATTTGGTTAAAAAATTAGACTTGGTGATTTTTTCCCAAAACATATGGTTTGTTTGAATTATCAAAATAGTCTACCTAATTAATATCGACAATGATATATACAACAATTATATTACTAGTCATCACATAACTATTCCATAAGCAAACTCAAGTGATTGTATTTTTCATGACGTACACAACATTCAATCACGTTTGAATACTGAAGTTGAAATCCCTAGCGTAACCTTTGTGTTTTAAAAACCATTTACTTTTCTAAAACTCATATCTTCAGAACAATATTATACCTTCATTTTCTTTTACTTATATAACAAACAACTCATATAAGTTATGAATATACCCAATTACCCATTGAGAGATTGAAGCGACATACAAAATACGACATATATAATTAAAATTGAGAAATGAGTTCTAGACACTTCCGTAAGAAGCATGTTATTGACAGCCAGGATCCCTCCCCCACATCTTTGCATTTTGACCACATTATATTCCTTTCTATCTACAAACATCTATTCTCCAATATTTTAGATAAAATAATGCATTAATCTGGCATTAATTTGTCAGAAAATGAATTTAAATATTAGTTCATGAATATTAAAGATAATTTAACAGTAAATCATTTTATTGATCTTGACAGCAAACCTATCTTAATTAGGTAATTTTAGGTATTGCATTTATTTATCTATTTATAGCCATTTTTAAACTCTTTTTTATTATTATAATAATTGAGAACTTTCATTATATAAGGGGACTTTAGTGTCATCTGTAAAGCACCACTCTATTCTCCTCATATCTTCCTCACTCTCAACATTTCTTTTAGTTAATTAATTTTATTTATTAAAAAAGAAAAATGCCTGCTATTGCATTTGGTCGTTTTGATGATTCCTTTAGCTTAACCTCCATCAAAGCCTACATTGCCGAGTTCATCTCCACCCTCCTTTTTGTCTTCGCCGGTGTCGGCTCCGCGATTGCTTACGGTAATTTTCTATGTTTTCATAGTCGGACCTGTGGTAGAACCAACCACTTTACTAATTCATTGGTTGGATCGGTCAGTCTGGTTTCAAAATCCGAATAATGCAGTGTACAACAGATTTATTTTATGTGGATTTGCAATATTAATTAAAAACCTAACAAAATAAAATGTTTAAAAGAGATATAGTATTAAATGGTATTTCGAAATGAAAAAACAAGCATAATATAAAATTATTTGAAATCCAGTCGGACTACCCGATTTGATTTCTGGTCTAACACTAGCCAACTGATTAAAATGAAAGCGGTTCAACTACACTATCTAATCTAGTCTGACAACTTATTCATCCGGTTGAAAAAACACTCGGTTTCTCATACTATTTATATCATAACTTTTTAGGTAATAAACTAAACCTAGCTTTTGTTTCCCATGCAATTTTCACTTTGGTGTACGTAATCTTAATGATTTTGTGAAATGTGCAGCCAAGTTGACGTCGGACGCCGCCCTCGACCCACCAGGTTTGGTAGCAGTGGCGGTCTGCCACGGACTTGCACTCTTTGTCGCCGTCTCCATCGCTGCCAACATCTCTGGCGGTCACGTCAATCCAGCTGTCACCTTTGGATTGGCTGTTGGCGGCCAGATCACCATCCTAACCGGCATCTTTTACTGGATTGCCCAACTCATTGGCTCCACTGTTGCATGCTACCTTCTTAGCTTCGTCACTGGAGGACTAGTAAGTCAAAAAACATTAACAATCTTGTAACTAATTAATAAGTTAAATAATAAATACGATAATTAAACTACAAAGAAAATTGTGATTCAAAACATTTAAATCAAATAAGTTACGTCGGATTTGATTTTTTTTTACTATTTAAAACCCGACTCGAATCTAAAACTGTATTATCCAACCTGAATCTATATGGACCACCCGCCCTTGCGTGTATACTTATAGTATATGTTTCATTTCACAGGTTGTCCCAATCCATGGAGTAGCTGCGGGTGTTGGTGCGATCCAAGGAGTTGTGTTCGAGATCATAATCACATTCGCGTTGGTGTACACCGTATACGCCACCGCATGTGACCCCAAAAAGGGCGCACTAGGCACAATCGCACCTTTAGCTATTGGGCTCATTGTGGGTGCCAACATTTTGGCTGCAGGCCCATTTTCTGGTGGATCAATGAACCCAGCCCGATCTTTTGGGCCTGCTGTGGCCAGCGGTGATTTCTCTGGCCACTGGATTTACTGGGTTGGGCCACTCATCGGTGGTGGATTAGCCGGAGTCATTTACCCTAATGTGTTCATGACCCATGAACATGCTCCCCTTGTAAGCGAGGTTTGAATCTATGTTGTGAAGTGTTCAAAAATGAGTTTGTGATTGTATTTGTTTTTCTATTTGTTTTTTAGTTATGAGAAATCAATGAAGTATGGGTTTTGTTGTCATGTGTTCTAATGTTCTATGCGTGATTTAAGCTTTTAAAGTTGATTTGAATGATGAGTAGTGGTGGGCCTATTTGCTTTTACGGGTCCTTTTGTTTGATTCGTTTCACTATGAATGAAGTGGTTGGGCCCGTTTGTAACATTCAATGCATATGAAATTATGAATTATCTTGTTGACTCTGACATCAAATATGAGAGGAGATATATATGTTATAAAAATAACCAATATTCTTTATAATACATCATATACGAATGAGGGTGAGAGGTTGTCATGTAGGAAGTGATGAATCCAGGATTTGTGCATACGAGGGTAAATTTTGGTTGGTCGAATATAAGTTGGTTAAAAAAATTTATTTCAAGATGGCACGTTTTCTTTTAAAGTTTTCTCATAGCTCAACATATATAATATAACAAAAACTAACACGGTAATAAAAGAAAAAAATGTTAAAGTTTTAAAGGAACAAAAGCAATTATAATTTAGAAAACCAAAAAAAGAACTCACATGTTGGGAAAAAATTCTGAAGTCTATCTCATTAAATATGTTTTGCAAAACGATCTTTTCTAATTAGAAAATAAAAGTTGTTTAATAATGGTGGTTGGTGGCCTTCCATCTCATCCAATTTGTGTCACATCTAATAAAATTGTGCCTTAATTTGAGTTAATGTTTGTGTTAAAAGCCTAAAATAAAACCTCCTTTTACATTAGCGTATGGGTCAGCACTACCTAAAAAGAACATATGAAATTAATAAAAACTAACACTAATAAAAAGAAAAAAATGATAAAGATGTGCCTCAATTTGAGTTAATAATTTTGTTAAAAGCCCAAAATAAAACATCTTTTTTACATTAGCATATGGATCAGCACCGGGCTAAAAGCCCAAATCGACTTTATGTAAATGTGCCAAAAATCACAGCCACTTTTCTACTTCTACATGATACTCCACTGTTTCACGATCACGATGCATATTATCCATTGAATTTCACGAATCAAACAAAATTTAAGTAAAAGAGAACAAAATTTAACTAAAAGCAAAATAGGCATTGGTCACACATGCTAAAAGTCGTTTAAAATGCGTATACACGTGTAAAAAATTATACTTCATTTGACTCAAACTAGAAGATGACCCCCGCGCGATGCGTCGGGTTACGATACACTAATGTCAAGCGTACTATTACATTTATTGACACATGCAAACGCGCGATAAGCGGTTCGATTGCAATCACAGCCAAATACGTTAGTTAAATCTGAAACCCACTCAAAGATCTAAAATTTAGTAAAGGCAAATATACATCGAATGAGGTGAAGTCCAACGACTCACATAAATCATTCAAATATCTTGGATGATCCATATACCATAACCAAGTTTCTTACATATCTGTATAAAAAAAATTAAAAAGGATGGTTCATAAACCATAACCAAATGCTACAAAATAGAGAAATAAATCAGATATATCAGCTGTATACTGAACCAAATTCTTCAAATGTTCCATGATGGTTTTTGTTTCTTCTTTTAGTTGCTTTTGGGGAATTAGCTCTACGCCCAATCTACAATACATAAAAAAAATATTATCATCTAGTTCAGATTGAAAGTCGAAAACACGTATTTTTTATATATAATTAGTGTGTCAAATAAGATTGCAGAAATTATATTAATCAGATAATAATATAAATTTTTTAAACAAAATGGTTCAGGAGGTACTTGCTTCTTTTCTTTTAAAGCTAATTTTATCCATTAGTCACCCATAACAAAATGAGTAAAAAATCAAAATTGTCAGTTATCATGAAAGCATATGCAAAGTCTGCATCATCCAAACTTAAGGAATATGTGGATTTTAATCAAACTTGATAGCATACACACTTCCTGACTCGAGAACATACGGATTGACCTAGTCACACTAAGACACTAAACATATTCTATCCAAACTTGCATGCAAGATTGAAACTTGAGTAAGAGACACTTTAACTCTATTGAAATGCAGCGACACTATTACCTTGGTGAAACAATGAGCTCAAGAAATCAAGATCAATCCTTTCCATTCAAGATAAGAAACTCTCACATAATATCGAACGTACTACCATATTTGACGCAAACCGTGTCGTCAAACTGTGTAAATCCGAGGTTGCAGATATATTCAAGTAGTATTATCAAAAATCAAAATTACAAACAAAATAGAAAAAAACAAAACACACTGCAAAGACAACATAATATAGTTAATACAATTCAATATATAGTAAAAAGGCTAAAAGCAAAGTCAACTTATAATCTAATTTGGACCTGACCCATTTGATGAGGTAGCAACGTTCTAGCCGAAAGCACACACCCTAAACATCCTTCAAATTTAAGCAGCAAATTAAACATTATAAAAGTCGCAATATACAAATTCATCACCAATTCATCATAGTGTACTTATAGCAGAAATTTGCAATCCAAACAACCCAACATCAAATAATATTATAGAAAAGAAATTCATAGATTATAAGAAAATAACCCTAAAATTATAACCAAAAACATCGACAAAGTTAGATCAAAATTGAGCCAAAATCAAACAATTAAAAGACATACCTATGCAGAGCGTCTGACATGAGTCGGTCCTGATTCCATCTCTTTTGGCCCCAAAATTTGAGCGGTGACCGAGCCAGCAAGAAAAATTGACGACTAACCCCAATTAGGTAACCCACAATAACTACTCAATTAGCATAAGATCCAATTAGATAAAATGATCCAAAAATCTTCCATAATGGTATTTCATCAATGGTGTCGACACAATGTTACATGACTTATTGAGATTTTTCTGCTACCCTCCGTTAATAAAACAGAATTGAACGTTCATGATACTTTTGCGATGCAGGTTAAATGCCTTCATTTTTCAAGTCTATTTTCAAACTACTGTATGCATTATTAAATCACAATCACCCAATTATTAAAAAGGTAATTCCCGAACACCATAAATTAAAAATTAAATCAAGAACTTTAAACTTGCATGAAGTAAAATACAGAAAACAACATCAGATAACCTTACCTGATTAATTAGGAAGAATCTTCACTTCTTCAGTCACATTAGCAAGCTCATAGATCCTTAAAACTGAAAACACACATTCAAAATATTTCATCTTTAATGAAAAGTTACGATTCAATTAAGTACATATGAAACCAACTACATGAACCGTAAAACTTTTATAATTTTCTTAAGATCAGTACGAACAAAAGAACTTGAAAACACTAAAAATATAATATAATGAAATTAATGGTTAACTCAACCAAATTACAAAAGCTTATGATACTTGTAATCTTGTATCATATTATCATTCGTGTTAATTTTCTCCCAAATCCACCCCAACCATAACTTATTATTTTTCGGCCTCATCTCAATATATAGATTGTATTAAAAACCAAAACTGAAATCTTACCATTATGTATTGATGGAGATGAGGTTTGGTGAAGGTTGCTTTGATTGTTCACCACCATTGCCAAAGTCAAAATGAGCATACATAAATCTTAAAGATTAAGAGTATACACAAACTAAGAGGCTCAGACAGTCAATTGACAAATTAGCAACGTTTTCAATATTTCTTAAGGCTGCAAACCGGTTACTATCTATTAGCCATCACGGTTGCCTCGACTGAACAAATAACGTGTTAGGTTGGACCTATAGTCATCATAGCCTTATAAAATCCAAAGCATGGGAACAAAACACTCCAAATTAATAGTCAGTAAGCAAATACAATTTTTTTTACAATAATCAACAATATCATCATCATGAATTTAAAGCAGCACAACTATCTAAGATCCATCAGAAACAAAGAATGAAATCAGACCAACTATTGCAAGGCAAGCAAACCCTCGGATGAGAGAATAACCTCATCATCGAGCAGACCAATGACTGGAAAACCTCGGCTGAGACAGTCTCATTGTAAATTTAAGATTAAAGTCCATCTAAAACGTAAAAAAAGACTGAACCAACCCTCTATTGAGGGCAATCTCATCACCTAGCATGTAACGCGTGCAATAGAAATTGAAACCAAAAGGAGGAGCAAATTCCCATCACCAACGAAAACCCCTTTTTGATCTCATTTACAAAATCACGGGATAAAGAGATTTCCGAGACCCTCATAATGTAACAGAGGCCAAATCCAACAAAAAAAAGAAACACAAAAACAGCCTTATAACACCGTACCTCAACGGAAGATGCCTGGAAGACCTCACCGGAGCGTCGGCGCAAAAGAAGGCGAAGCGACCATCGCCAAATACCGTATGACGGTCACAACGAACCAACAACCTTACAACAACGTACCTCAACGAAAGAGATCGGAGAACTCATCGGAGCGTCGGTCAAAGGGCATCAGATCCAGCCACAATGGAAAGTGTGAGATCGTATCTAGACCAACCAAGACCTACAAATCCCTAGAAACGGCCGTCTCTCTCTACCGCTTCGATCAAAGCGGAGAAACCAAGATCAGGCAGAGAGTGAAGTACGGTCAGAAAGAGACGGCCTCGGGGATGATAGGCATCAGAGGAAACGACGGTATCGCCGGAAAAGTGAAGCGGTCACGATAAGAGAGAGTGAAGATAACCTCTGTTTGTGTGTGTTATATATGCCCTATGTATATTGTATGTATATATTGTATGTATAATGGTGCATATATCTCTTGTACACCACGCATTGCATTTTGTAAAAATTGAACAGTAACTCTGTGAGTTACTCAAATTCTCCCGTTTAAATATATGTTAATACTTGTATAAATTTTGAAATGATGTATGTTTACTAATCTATTATTGGTTTGTTTTGCTAACGTCAAAAAACCAATGTTAATTTATTTCAAGAGTTGATATATATATGAAAGAAAATTTTTTATTCTCATATAAACAGTTGTACGTAACACTTTCAAGAGTTAAAGTAGAGATGAAGTTACATTATAAATATTAGATAAAGTTGGTAAAAGTACGAATAAACTTTTAACTTAAACTTTTAACTTTGTACATAATGAAGTTTTTACAGATCAGTAAATTAGTTTATATAGTTGGATGAAATTTGTGTTTGGAACTTTCACGATCATTGTTTCTTTGAATCCAACTTGCGACAATAAAATATAATACCTTTGTCCTACCTTTTATTTATATATTGGTTAAACCACTCGTGTCGCACACGGCTTATAAGCTAGTCTCTATAATACAATAAAAAAGTACAGTCACACAAAACAAACTTAACAAAATGTGAATCGTGTGATGTCTTTGAAGCGAAAGATGCGTTGAAGTAGCGTTTGATAAAATCGCAAACAAAAGAAAGAAAAGAGACACAAAGATCGGTAGGGGGAGAGAGATCTAAACCAAAACGGGTCTCAACAAACCGAAAATCTACAAGTCGGCTCTCTCTATCCGATCAGATCGAACTTTAATCTGCAAATCAATCAGGATTTATGCAAAAAATTTCTCCCAAATCCTTCGAATCATTTCAAATTGCATATAAAACCCGATTTCGGATCCCTAACTGGTCACCCAGTTTGAGATTGTAATTGCTCAAGGGTTGTGTTTTCGATTGAATGGCGTCGGATCAGATGCTGTCCAATTCGAGCGTTTCATCGAAGAAGCAACATCAACTGGAAGCTGGGAAGAAGCGGGTATGTTTATCAAACCCTTTTGCAATTTTTGGTTTGTTGTGAATGTATGGTAGGAAGGTTGAATTTTGAGATGTTTGATTTTGAGATTTGTGAATTTGGTTAATGTAGTGATGATGATTTACAGTTTAAGGTTGATTTTAGAAGAATTGGATTGTGTATGAGTTTTGGGGTGTAAACCTAATTTAGACTTGTTTCTTATGAAGATTTTGGGGTGATTGTTAGTTGATGAATTTAGGGGTTTGTTTTGTATATTTGATGCTTAAAAGTTCAAATATGAACCATTATCTGAACCGGAGAACACATAACATGTGTTAAGAACTAACAAAGCAGTTTATTGTGTGTACATGGAACTTGATATGAAAGAAAAAATGTTAGTATAAAGATGTGGAAAGTACAACATATATAAAAAGAAAAACATAAGAAACAACTTATGATTATTATAATTTTTATAATGCATGTTTCTTATTCATCGGAGTTCATTTTACTTCGCCGAAAACTATGTGTGGAAGTTTGTTTGCATTTAAGTGTTCATCTGATCCAAATGCTGAAATTTTGTTTGTAATCAAGTCTCAAGTATTGATTTAAGCTTCATGCTTTACTAGATTAATTATTGTTAATTGCTTGGATATAGTCTTTTTTTAATGTTTAATGTCAATGACAAAGTTTTCATTGATCTTTTTTTCATATAGGTTAATGTTTTTTGACGAGTTACAACTGCTGCTTTTTGAAGTCTTGTGGTTTATGCTTGCAGTTTTATTCAATTTAATGATGCTTTTAGCTAAAGGTGTTTGTATTAATGGTAATTAATTTTTTATTGTGTGATGCTTGTTTCTATAATGTTAGTACTAATCTGGATTCTTAATTGATTAGTTCTGTCATTGATGACTGATGTATCAAGTGTATATGCATAATCATACCTTCGATTTATTTTTGTGTGTGTATACTTGTTTTAATTTCAATAACTTGCGATTAATGTGATACACGTTGATGGTGATATTTTTTATCATGGATTTGATTTTTTTGATGATATTCATTTGTTAATGACTACAAATGTGTTAATCATCTATTTTTCCACTATTGCTTTATTATGTCAGCAAACATGATTTGGTCATTTACTGCTTAATTAGGTTAACTGTTGGTTTAAAAAGCTTGATGTTCTCTTAGACGTTTAGGTTCGGAAAGTGAATGTAATTCGGCCATGTGGTTTAAATAAGTTGTATGCAATTAGATTTGGAACTAAGTTTGTTTTTTGTGCATCTAAATGACTTGGAGTAAGTTCAATAAAATTATTTCTATTGTTTTAATTTGTTATTTAAAAAGTATGACTAATATAGGTTTATTTTTATTCAATACATCATAAAGACTTTTTGTTCAGATTTTCATAGGTCTTAAGTTTGTGATGAAAAAGTAAAAAGACCAATTTAGGTAGACCTATTTGGCAATTTCTTTTGCTTTTAATTTGGTGTGTTTGTCCAATTGATTTTAGATTGTTATTTTTCATGTATTTTTTTACCGCTATGTAGCCAAGTCAAAGTACTAGAAAGAGCATGACACTTCTTGTTACTTGACCAAATCACAACAAACAAGAAATACTAGGAGTCAACCTATTGGTCTTACTAGCAGTCTATCCTCTGCTCTGCCGCTGAATGAATGTCCTTTCGGACATGCTGTTGAAAGATGCGATCCTTAATAGTTCACTGTTGGCGGAAGCCAATGTCCAGGGGTCTGGGGACTCATTTTGACTGAAACAAGGGGCGGGTCTTTACCGACTGAAAAATCTGCTATTTTAGGAAAGCCAAAAGTTGTATAAAGGGACCAAAGATAGTTGCATGCGACTTTATCAATGGTAAAGAGTATAAAGGGTTTGGTTAATTTACAAATATTGAATAGCGTGGGTAAATTTATTCATCCAATGCAGGTAAATATCTAGTGCTGAAATTTTTTTACATGTGAATGTATTTGAGTGATATAAGTATTTTTAAATGAACCATGTAATACACGGGTATTAACTTAGTCACTAATAAATGATTGTGCTCTAAATATTTGGACTATTAGATGATTAATATATCTTTTCATAAAATAAACCTATATTCGTTTTCATCCATACATTAAACGTTTTGGATGATCGTACATTCACCCCAAAGAAGACAAACGGAAATAATATTTGTTATTTTTAAAAAGTTTCAAATATCTAATTAAAATTCTACGAATCTAATTCTAGCTCTTCATTCAGGTAAAATTTTAAATTGAAAGTTAATGGAGAGTACGAAAAAGCCCTATCGCAAGTACAATTTTGACCAATTTTATAATATTATATTGTGTATATAAATGTTATATTGTGCCTAATTATCGTTTTTTTTTCCAGATCATTCGAGCGCGATCTTTCATATGTTTTAAAAGACATTTGAGGCCAAGAAGCAATGGATTAGTGCGTTGCTTATGTGGGAGCTCAGTTGGCTGCGTTTGTGTATCGTATACACGATAAACAGGCATTAAGATATCATTCTTTCCCCACATGATTAACAATAACTGATTCAATGAAGTTTAAAATTTATCTTGTTGGAAAACGATACGATTTATATGAGGCCGTTACCCACCACCCACGTCTTTTATCATGTAAATCTAATCTCCGAAGCCTAAATTTTGACCGAACAATTATGTCCTTGGATGCGGGTGCGTGGGTAACGGCCGAAATCGGTTGAAACTTTGCTTCATATAAACCGTATCGTTTTCCAACAAGATAATTTAACAACTTTATTGAATCATCACAATTTATTATTAATCAACTCATGTGGGGAAAGAATGATATCTTTATGCCCCTTTATCGTGTATACGATAGACAAATGTTGCGAATTGAGCTCCCACGTAAACAACACAATAATCCGTTGTCTCTTGATCCCAAACGTCTTTAAAAACATAGGAAAGATCGCGCACTAATGATCTGGAAAAAAAAACGATAATTAGGCGCCATATAATATTAATATATACAATATAATCTTATAAAATTGGTTAAAATTGTACTTGCGATAAGGCTTCTTCGTACTCTCCATTAGCTTTCTATTTCAAAATATAGCTGAAAGAAAAGTTAGAATTAGATTCGTAAATTTTTTATTAGATATTTGAATTTTTTTTGTAAAAATAACAAGTATCTGCGTTTGTCTTCTTTAGTGTGGATGTATGATCATCCAACACGTTTAATATATGGATGAAAACTAATACAGGTTAATTTTATGAAAACTAATGGTGGATATAACAAGAGGGTGAGTCTTTTTAAAAGACGGGGATAAGGAGGCTAGGAAAGAGAGACTTAGCAACACAACAAACCTAGGTGGTACGAGTCCAGAGTTTGGTGAGATGGCAACCCGTGAAGTTGGAATACTTGAACGGGTCAAAACGGTAGTGAACAGAAGAAGACTCAATGTTCCCTTTGAACCAGGTGGCTTCGATTTGAAACAAAACGTCAAAATGGTAGTGAACAGAAGAAGACTCAATGTTCCTTTGACCCGGGTGGTTTCGATTTGAAACAAAACTCGAGGGCGAGTTTTTCTAAGGTGAGGAATATGATGCAGGGGCATCGATGCAACAAATTGGATGGTTATCTTTATTTTGAATTTTAAGATTTATTCTAAATATCTTTTATTTGATTTATTTATGTTAGTGTTTATCTTTATCTCTACGTTTTAGAATTCCTATAAGTAAGAGATTTGGGCTTTGTTTATTGGAGTTTTGGATTTAGTTTGATTATAAGAACATTGTTTTTGGAACCTTTGTGTTCAGTTTATCGGCTTTGAATTATCAACTGTTCTTAAGCCATTTAGTTACGGTTGAAACGGTATCAATTGGTATTCAGAGCTTTGGTTCTCAAATGGCTTGACATGGAAGCGAAGACCCTCTTGTTTGTAGATTCCCTGACCGAGGCAACAACAGAGCTATTCCCAGACCATGTGTTTGTGGAATGAATCATCATCTCAATAGCCGATTTGCCGATCGAGGCAGTGATCGAGTCTTGTTCAGTTCACAAGGTTGCAAGTTTCAGGAAACCAACCCATATTTTTTCACCAGGGATGAAAACCACAGGAAGGAGGAGTATCCTGAAGGTTGTAGTGATATCCATCCCTCACCTCCTTGTTTCGATGACTATGGAGATGAAGAGGTGAGCAAAGATGAATATTTATGGATGCAACACGCTATTAACGGAGTTTCGAGTCGAGAGAATGACGACGGAAGAAGGGTCGGTTGTGGCCACAAATATTCAACGGCTTCTTCAGGTATGTTGGATAAATTTTTTGAAACTTATGAAGGAATGAAGAATTATACTTTGACCATCATCGGTGACTGGAAATTCATTAAGAATGATCTTTTTTATCGGAAAGACCTGACGAGTAAAAAAAATTCATTGTTTTTTCCATCACTGATTTTGGAAGATAAGAAGCCATCGAAAAACTTAGAGTCATTAAATACATGGCATATTCAACGTGATGAGATAATGGATGCAGTCAAGTTTTTTGAGAATCCTCTCGTGGTTGTGAAGGTAAAGTGGATAACACTAAGATTTAAAATAATTAGAGATAATAATGGTCCAATGACTAAGGCAGTGAAAATGAAAGAATCTGTAACACATGCAAAGTTTCAAGAATGTGAACATGGGTCTAAAAGAAAACCACTGTTAATAAAATATGTGAAGCCCTTAAGTTCAAAGGAAACAACAATACAACGTACTTTTGAATTTTGGCACATTCTAATTATCAAGTTTTTCCTTAGTTTATTTAATCTCAATCGACTAATGGTGGATATAACAAGAGGTCGAGATGTTCGTTTTAATGCCCGAGGCTTCTACAAGACTCGAGGACGAGTCTTTTTAAAAGACGGGGAGAAGGAGGCTGGGAAAGAGAGACCTAGCAACACAACAAACCTAGGTGGTACGAGTCCAGAGTTGGGTGAGATGGCAGCCCGTGAAGTTGGAATACTTGAACGGGTCAAAACGGTAGTGAACAAAAAAAGACTCAATGTTCCCTTTGACCCGGGTGGCTTCTATTTGAAACAAAACTCGAGGGTGAGTTTTTTTAAGACGAGGAGTATGATGCAGGGGCATCGATGAAACAAATTGGATGGTTATCTTTATTTTGAATTTTAAGATTTATTCCAGATCTCTTTTATTTAATTTATTTATGTTAGTGTTTATCTTTATCTCTACGTTTTAGAATTCCTATAAGTAAGAGATTTGGGTTTTTGTTTATTGGAGTTTTTGATTAAGTTTGAATAAAGAACATTGTTCTTTGAACCCTTTGGTTCAATTTATAGTCTTTGATTTATCAGTTGTTCGTGAGACATTTGATAGCTTTCGAAACTGTATCAAAACCGTTAACACAAATCGTGGTTGTGTAATAATGGGTAGTACTACTGGTGTGATAAGCCTCATACGGTAATACGTCTCCTTACGCGTATGCATTATTGACCCAAAATTATATGATCCGTGGTTATCATATGTGAGGCAAATTATCAAATCGTATCATGTCTCGGTGCCAGTGCATTTATGGTAATAACATATTAGAAACTGCCCGATCAACAATTTTGCAAATAGTATTGTGGTCTTACAAATGTTATAAAGGTTTTACCTGTGAGCTCACCAGCTTATAGCTGATAGTTTTTCAAATCTTGTATGTAATCTCAAGTATATGAACAAGACAAAGAAATAACTATTGGGGTTGTCATGATGTGCTACTACTACATGTTATATTTGATACTGTAAAATATTTGCTTCCGCTGTAATGTAAATTATTATATGGAACAAAATGTGTTGGTGTAATCAAGTTGTTTTCAAACCGGTTGAGCTCGATCCTACATTTTTAGCTGTACGGTGGCAGACCGCTCACGGACCGGTCGGAGACCGGGGCTAGGGAGCGGAGTGTCACACATTTGATTGTAGATACGTCACGTAAGCACTTAGATGTCCCCTTGGAAACAAAGAAAACACTTTCTACCACACTTTTTCTAAAACCCTCATCTCTATACAAAAATGTATACACATATATATATACTAATCTGTCTTGAAAAGTTAGCTCAGGGGAGAGCACGGTGAGCGAAAGGTCCCGGGTTCAAACCTTGTTTTGAGCAGTTTTTAAAGACATAGCAATGATGCTTGTCTCAGGCTACTACCTGGCTTCGTGTCCGATCCAATAGGATTTTACGTGACAAAGTTAAAGGCACTTGTCCAGTTTCCCTATAAAAGTTGGTTAACGAGTTTCGACTCCGATCAACTTGGCCCGTAAGGAAGGTTGTGGTAAGCCTCCGCTGCAATTGCAGCATGCAGGATCCCAATGCAGACGAAAAACACATCTAAGTGTTAGAGACGGGGGTTCGATCTTGGTCCTTGCACCTTTAAGTGTAACTGTCGTAGGCCATTGCACCAACCGATGTTTTAAAAAAAATATATACACTTAGGCTCTCGGTTTCTATCATCCGGTTTAAGGGTGAAATCAAAGTGTTAGATCATCGACACTGAAGCAACCTAATTGCGTTGAAAATCAGACAGATGGTGTGTTGAAAATCAAATAATAAAACTCCAAAAGCTAATCATGACACAATAAGATGGACCTGCATAAGACAAATTATCTTTTGATCGTTTCTCCTAAGAACAAATTACGACATAAACGTTTTTTGATCTTGTATTCTTTCTTCGCAAATACCATAGCTCAATCAAATTTCTGAAATTTCGAGGGTTTACCGTTTACACAACCGTTTTACCATGTTCTTCATCACTACCTTTATTTGTAATGGGCTTTTCAGTGTTTGGACTTATGGTGAAATATGGGCCTTGGTCTATTGGGCCGACAGCACTTTCACATTTCACAAGTCACAGCCCAAGTATTTAATGGGCCTTTTCTGACTCCTTTTTTAAGGTCCATCCGACCAGGACCAAGATACACAAAACCCTCACGAAGATGCTGAGGTTTGGAGCTCCGTTCACCCCCATCACCTCCTCTACGGCTGTAACCGGCCGTACTTCTCCGGCGATAAGTTTTCACTTTCCGTCAGCTGATTTTTACTTCGCTGATTCTCAGACAAATAAGAATTTTCGATTGCAGCAGGTTTCAATTAACTCCTGCGCTTTATTTTTTTATTTTTAATTAACTTTTGTTGTAACCGACGAAACGTTTGTTTGATTCAGATTCTAAGCTATTCATCACGATTGATTTGCTATCGAAACAAGGCAACGACGGAAGCTGCTGAAACCATGGCTGCGTCTGTCGCCTCTTCACCTGGTACTGAACTACTGATCACGAATTTTGCTTCAATTAGTGCATTTGCATGGATAGACTTTAATGAATTTGAATGATTACGATGAAATTAAGTTTAGTAACTTTATAACAAAGATGGACTGGTAGACTTTTGTAAGACCTTCATTCGCCTGCTAAACATTGGCATGTTACTTTTGAGCTGTAATATCACAAAAAGTAATGTAATTGATGCTGTTACTGTAACACTTGAACAACGAGTTGTCTTTATTGTTTTTACTAGTAAGTAATATACGTTGTCTCTACTTAAATAAATTTCTGATGCCTGTTTAAGGGTCAGATAGCTTACAGGATCTACAGAAAGTTCATTTCATAGATAAAAATAAGCAAGTTTCTGTTAAGTTATTGTTTGTTAAGTTCTTGAAATAAGAATGGAGTGAATATGACATATGGTTATAAGAGTTAACGTTGAATACATTTTAGTTTTGTTATCTCCATAAGATTGTTTGCTTTACAACGTGTGCGTCACTGCAAGATTAGCTATTTCAGAGTCTATTCCTTTATTTAATGTTGATAGATAAATTCCTGATTACAGATCTACTGTAAATAAATTGTTACAAATCAACCGTAAAAATTGATTGGACTTCGTACATAGTCTATCATAATTGTCATTTTTTCACCTAACTCAATTTGATTGTTACCTTACTTATAATAACTTTTTTCAGCAAGCAAGCATGCATTAATTTCGTTATCAGACAAGAAAGATTTGGATCTTCTTGCCACTGGACTTCAAGAATTGGGGTGAACCATTACTCTATACTTTATTATTTGTTTATTCTAATAGAAATTATGTCTCTTTCATTAAATATATCTGGTGCATTTTGCATGTAAATTCTAGATATCATAAATTTGATATGAATTTGTTTGTTTAACCATGTGTCAATCTTATTTGCCTACAACAATTGTTGACTTAATTATGTGAATGAGCTCAAGTTTTGTAAGTCAAAATTGTGAAGTTTGCGAATCGAACCTGCAGATATACTATTGTGTCAACTGGAGGAACCGCATCCGCTTTGGAAAAAGCCGGAATTTCCGTAACAAAAGTAGAAGAACTTACCAAGTTCCCTGAAATGGTAAAGCTCACTAAAGCATCAGAAATACATATTTCATTGGTTTATATGTAAGTTAAAAAATTTCATTACTTTTATAATCTTTTTGCAGCTTGATGGTCGTGTAAAAACTTTACATCCAAACGTACATGGAGGTATTCTTGCAAGAAGAGACCAAAGCCATCACATGGAAGCTCTAGAGAAACACAGTATCAGTAAGTTACATAAATGATATTACTGTCAAACGATCTCAAATGCAGTGTACGCATATTAAGTCAGGTTATAATTTTTAAATGATAATTGTTTGTATGTATTTGATAATTGTAGGTACATTTGAACTGGTGGTGGTAAATTTATATCCCTTTTATGAAAAAGTTACTTCTTCGAATGGAGTTTCATTCGATGAAGGTGTTGAAAACATTGATATTGGTGGCCCTACAATGATTAGAGCTGCAGCAAAGGTTATTATTACAACTAAAATATAGTCACTGTTTATGTTAATAAATATTTTTTTTTTAATATTCTTTTTTAACAGAATCACAAGGATGTGTTGGTAGTTGTTGATTCTCAAGATTACCCTTTACTTCTAGAATTTCTAAAAGGAAACAAGGATGACCAACAATTTAGAAAGAAACTTGCGTGGAAAGCTTTCCAACACGTTGCTGCTTATGATTCTGCAGTTTCTGAGTGGTTGTGGAAGCAAACTGAAGGAGGTAGTCTTATCAATTTAACAAGGTGTTGATTATTATTATTATTAAAACAATAAAACTTACGGTTGTTTTTTTTTTGGAAGATAAATTTCCACCTAGCTTTACGGTGCCACTTTCACTCAAAAGTTCACTTCGGTATGGAGAAAATCCACATCAGAATGCTGCATTTTATACCGACAGCAGTTTATCTGAATTTAATGGCGGTGGTATCGCAACAGCTATTCAACATCATGGGAAAGTGAGTCTATAATATTTATTTAATTTCACTTGAATGATATACATCTGCCTTCAAACATTTTGGTTAAGTTAAATCCATAAAACAGTTAAAAGAACACCTTTTTATTATATTTCTTTTATTAAATCCAACTAAATAAGTTACATATAAATGTATTTCATGTTTTCTTAAAATTATTTATAAATAGTCAACAAGATAATTCATGATAATCCATTCCATTGCAACTCTGGCAAAATAAATTGATTAAAAAAGTTGATGCAACATTTTTTTAATCAATAATTTTGATGCAGGAGATGTCATACAACAATTATTTAGACGCTGATGCAGCATGGAATTGTGTTTGTGAATTTGAAAACCCAACTTGTGTTGTTGTAAAGCATACAAACCCTTGTGGGGTTGCTTCTCGTGATGATCTAATTGAAGCATATAGATTAGCTGTAAAAGCTGATCCCGTAAGTGCATTCGGTGGTATAGTAGCCTTCAACCGAGAAGTTGATGAGGTTAGTTGAGTTGTTTCACTTTCTTTATCATGCCATGTAATCAACTAAATTGATGTCATGTGACCATGATACATGTTCTAGAAGCTTACATACATCTAATGGAAAATATATTTTCTTACTTTTTGATGAGACGATATCCGTGGTTTGAGAAAAATAACAGATTTGGGTACTAAGGGTTGAAAGTAACAGGTTTATGTTTTATGCTTTTAATTTGTAACGAGCTTGGTTATTAAGTCTTAACTTTTGTCAACGTTTTTGTTAAACTAGAGTTGAATGACCAAAATACCCTTTGACTTTTCGCTCTTTGTCTTTGTTAATTTAAAGTAACAGGCTTGAGTTTTATGCTTTCAGTTTTGTAATGGGATTGGGTATGAAGGCTATGCTTTGTTAAATTTTCTGTTAAGTTAGGGTTAAATGGCCAAAATACCCTTTGACTTTGATTATTTAAAGAGTCAAAGGGTATTTTGGTCATTTAAACCTAATCTAACAAAAAGTTTACAAAACTGAAACCTGTTACTTTAAACCCTTTATACCCAAACTCAATAACTAACTTTTTTTTTTATATTTTGTAATGAAGGCACTTGCTAGAGATATCCGAGAATTCAGAAGTCCAACCGACGGTGAAACCCGAATGTTTTATGAGATCGTTGTTGCTCCCGGTTATACCGAAAAGGGTCTTGAAATACTTCGTGGGAAATCAAAGACACTGAGAATTCTTGAAGCAAAGAAAAACAGTAGAGGAAAATTATCACTTAGACAAGTTGGCGGAGGTTGGTTAGCTCAAGATTCAGATGATTTAACACCAGAAGAAATTAAATTTGATTTAGTTTCTAAAAAACCACCGGAACAAAACGAGCTTAATGATGCAAAATTTGCATGGTTGTGTGTAAAACACGTTAAAAGCAACGCCATTGTCATCGCAAAGGTTAGCATTCGAACACATTATATTTTTCTTTTTAGTGGTCATGTAGGGGCAAGGGGCAATATTGTAATTAACAAATTATGGTTATGTTGTGTGGCAGAATAACTGTATGTTAGGAATGGGAAGTGGTCAACCGAATCGGGTGGATAGTTTGAGAATCGCTTTGAGGAAAGCTGGAGATGAGGTTAAAGGAGCTGCTTTGGCTAGTGATGCATTTTTCCCGTTTGGTAATTAATTAATTATTAACCAACTAATTGTTACAATATTATCTAACTGGTCTTGTTTTATTAGTTTGATTATTTAAGTATAATTAATTAATTGGTGAGTGTTTTGTTAAACAGCGTGGAAAGATGCAGTTGAGGAAGCATGTGAAAGTGGGATTGGTGTGATTGCTGAACCGGGTGGAAGCATAAGAGACAATGATGCGATCGATTGTTGTAACAAATATAACGTTTCACTTTTGTTTACCGGCGTGAGGCATTTCCGACACTAACACTTAAAAGTTGTGTTACTTATTAACTTATTAGAGTTTTGTTTTTAAGCTGGTGGTTTATGTATCATAAAGAGCTATCTGAGCTCCGTTTTGTGATGAACATGGTGAACGAACATGTATCGTCATAATTAACTTTTTTGTCTCTCTATTTTCTTTGCATTTCATGGTTATTTCACTTATTTGTTAAATTTTTACTAGAGGTGAGAAATTTGTTGTTGCAAACCGTTAGAAATGTTCCTAACTGTTCGCAAGTTAAAGTTTGGTTTTCAAGGTTAAGTTTTCGGTTCTAGAATATAAGAAAAACGGTTCCCAATTAATCTGTCGGGTCTAATAGAGGAACCAATATGAATTGTTAAGTTTCGAAATTCGTTTAGGTGTTTTTATTATTTTGTATATTTGACTTTGTTTAGGTTCCTGTTTGGATGTTTAGTATACGTAAATGTATATTTTTATTTGAATTGAATGTACACTTGAATGAAAAAAAACGTAAAAGCATCATACTCGAACAAAAACTGGTCATGCAACAATGCTGTAAACTCTAACAAATTACACAAAATAGTTAATCTTGATTGTGGTCTAATCATGCTTGAAAACATACATTTAACAAGCAACTTAAAACAAAATAGGTATATTGAACATAAACGAACCATTAACCATGATAACGTTAATACTTCATCCTCAAAATTTAATTTGAAGTCACACTATACATATTTGATCCAAAAGTACATAATCTGAATTTCTCAATTTGTTATAAACACACTGTTTATAACCTCTTTCAAATTTTTACACCCCAAAACCTCAATTTCTCCTAAATCTAATCTGCGCAATAATTTCGTAGCCATTTCCGGCACAATACATTTTTTATATCCGAGTTTTGCAACCGTACTCACCCTCTTCTCCATTTTTGGTACCTGCAACTACTAACATCAGTATGTGCGCGCGTTTTTATATCACAAAAAAAATTATAAATTCTCACCATACGAAGCTCGCCACCAAGGCCAATTTCTCCAATGAATGCCACATTGCTAGGGATTGGAAATTCAAGAAAACTGAGAACCAAAAACATGAAAATAAAATTAATACGAGATTTTAAAATTTAATTTGGAGAAATAGAAAACTGTAAAGAATACCTGCTACATATTGCTGCTGCAACTGCCAGATCACCAGCGGTTTCAGTTAGAGTAGCCCCGCTAACAACATTCAAGAAGATCGCCTGCAGTTTATATGATATATTTAGATACAAAAACTGAAAAATAAAAGTTTGAACCATTTTTATTGAAGCAGATAAAAGCCAGTTACTTACATTTGATTGGAGCTTGAGACCAGCTTGCTTCATAAGAACCTACAAAAGCCAGACAAATATTAAATAGTAATAGTTGTGGGTCACGAGCGATTTGAATTATATCAATTCTCTAAATTTGTATTAAATTTATAATATATATATATATTTAATAATTACTCACAGAAATAATCATATCAGCTCTGCCTGCTTGAACCCCATTCACTTGTCTAGAGAGTGACGACCCTGATGCACACAATGCCTGCAAATCAAATCTAATTAAAATCATTTGCCCCAAAATAAACTAAAAATTGTTAAAAATTCAGGCAAATTATTTGTCAGATGTTAACTTTTTTTCATTGTTTTTTCAAGTTTTCAGATAATTGACTAACGGTTAACAGTTAAAACATAACTCAAGAAACCAAATAAAAACTAAAAAGCACCTGAACTTCAATGACAAATGTGCGGGACCCATCCATAACTATCGCGATTGCCAGACCTGCTAAGAATTCTGAATCTGAGTGTCCCTCACTCAAGAAAATCTCACTGGGATTCGTGACGGCTTTTAGTCCAGATGGCGACATTTCAAACACTCCAAGCTAGAAGTTTAAAAGAAAAAATGATTATTTTTTAACTAAACAAAAAATTATTGTGATAACAAGAATAAAAAAATAAAATGCCTCATCAGTGGATCCAAAACGGTTCTTGAATGCACGAAGAAGACGATGAGATGAATGTTGCTCCCCCTGGATAATAATGGAATATCAAAAAAGAATATTGTTTTGAGATTATGTTTTATATTTATGAACACATATTATTCAATAATATTATAAAAATTAAAGGGTACCAACTTCCATATATAACACTGCATCAACAATATGCTCCAAAACACGAGGTCCAGCTATGTCTCCTGACTTTGTTACATGCCCAATCTGACAAAATTCCAAAAAAATAATAAGAAAATAACTCGCAAAAATTCGACAAAAGATAATAATTTTAATAAATCTCATTTTTTTTATGCTTACCAAAAATACGGGTATGTCTGTCTTCTTAGCAAAACGGAGCAACGCAGCAGTGCATTCTTTAACCTGTAATAATTTATCAAATCTAACATGATTAATGTTTTAAAAGCGTTTAATTTTAAAAAGTGAAAATGAAAATAAAAAATTAAAACTAACCTGGTAGATACCTCCAGCACTACCAGTAACTCCCGCCAGATGAACCGTTTGAATAGAATCAATAATTAAAGCACGTGGAGAGAGAGCGTGTGCTTTTACCAAAATATCCTGAAAAAATATAACTAATTATTAAAAAAAATATTAATGAATCCATTGATTAATTTATAAATAATGCAAAGAATGAAACAAACACCTCTATGTCAGTACTTGAATACAAGAACAATTCATCTGTGCAGATGTCCATACGATCTGCTCTGTTTCCAATTTGCTCTACACTCTAAATTATAAAAAAAATTTGTTAAATAATAATGTTAAAAAGTCAACTGTAATATATAAAAATGAAAGCAAGATTAATGGTGAAAGTGAATTGTTACCTCTTCACCTGAAACATAAAGTACAGGAGCTGGTTTACCAATTTCTTTTCCTTCTGCAATAATTGCAGCAATCTTCCATATGAAAATAGTAAAAAGAATTAGACTTATTTTCATAATAAATTTTTTTATAAATACTAAAATTACAAGTTTACACATAGAATAAAGATCAGGATCCAAAATACCTGTAACATTAGTGTACTCTTTCCAACACCTGGATCACCACCAACCAAAATCAAAGAACCTGCAAAACAACAAAATTACCACCGCAAAATAGTTTAATGTGAAAAGGTTTGCAACCAAACAATTCGAATTTTATATAAAATATGTAAGGAATTGTGTACCTGGTACAAGACCACCACCAAGAACCCTAGAAACTTCATCTCCAAATAGTCCGGATCTGAAATAGTTAGTTACAATTTAAACCTAGTATAAAATTTATAATTTTACCCATGAGTAATCTTGAATTCTAAAGTTAAGAACTTGATTACACAAACAATACAAGATGATCATCACATGATCACTTTCAAATGCATATCCCAAAATTAATCACATTCAATATAAGTAACACATCAAGAACTGAATACTTGTAAAGATCAAAACTCTGCAGATGTTTGCTAAAAATGAGTCAATGTTGGACCAACTTACAAAGGAAACCGCCAATCTGAATGGTTAACCCCGCGGTTAACATCGGTTAACCTCAAAGGAACCGCTTCACCTGACCCTTTCGGTAACCATGCCTGCACTATTTTCTCAGACACCTGAAACCCATTTGTTTTTCCGCCATTATCAACTTCTGTTAACTCCTTCATCGTATTAACATTCTTACATTCACGACAATATCCCCACCATTGTCCATCTGCATATCCACATTCGGAACAAACCCACGTACTCTTTGTTTTACTCTTCTTTTTATTAGCTCCAGAATTCGACCAAGATCCTTGATTCGACTTCAAAACACTTCCGTAAGATCTGTCGTCTTTCAGAGCATCTGCGTAATCCGAATTAGAAGATCTTTCAGCGCGTTTATCGGATTCTCCATCTGCGTGTTTCGATTTTGCTACTGCTTTAGTAGTAACGAGACAACCGTTTACAGGATCGTACACTGTGGAAACCGTGAAGGGTTCTTTGTTGAAACGAAGGTTAGTGGAGTGAAATGTTCTGTAAAATTTGTGGATTTGAAGGTGTTTAGTGGAGATTAAAGCACGAAAGTGAGTACGGAAGTAAAGGGGTTGAAATGGTCGCATCTCTGTGATTCGCGTATGAACAAAGATACGGGTGATTACGTGGAGAAAGTTGGGGGTTTTTGGGATATTTAGGGTTTATGACATTGGGAGGACGAAGGGAATTAGGAAATAATACGCACGAATTTCAAAAAGGAGTAAGAACCGGAGACATTGATCCCAATTGCGAGAATTGAGCGACAAAGGTCATGATCATACGCAATTTGCAGGGATTCATCCATGATTTCTTATGAAAATTCGTATTAAAGGTATTTGAGTTGGGGATTATTTTGGTGAGTTTGGTATTATATTTTATAAATGTCTACTCAATCAAAAGGTAGACATATGATCTTTTAGATATAAACAAGTAGCGTTACTGGAAACTAAAAGTTATATATTTGCAAAAAAAATAGTAAGGTCGGTTACTATTCGGTTTAGCTGTAAATATTTTATTTACTAAATGTACATCAGAACATATGGTGGTAAACTATTAAAAGTATGGATTTGGAATATCTATACTTGTAAAGAAGAGGGTTATTGGGAAAAACTTTAAAATCAAAGAAACCTAGTAAACCAATCTTAAAACCGTTACTATTTTTTTCACTTTTTGTTTTATATATTTTTTATTACAATATTAAAAGAAATTAAAATAAACCATGTGGCTCATTGAATTACGTATATGTAGTTTCAATGAGTTACATACGTAACATTTTTGTTATATATACGTAACTTCGTAAGCTTCATATTTTTCCAACTACTTTTTGTTTATTGTATTTATAATCTTATAAATTAAAGTAATGAAAACTGAAATTTTAATAGCTTTATTGATTTGAGAAGTTTTTAAATTTTCTCATGATCATTCCTCTACTTGTATATATTTTTATGTATTTTAAGTCATATTAAGGTGAGTTTGCGATCGATCGCGTAATAGAAATCCAATAGGTAGTTATTAATATTCTAAGATTCATTCTTAGTTGTTGTTACACATTATATTTCCATTTAATAAGCTTTTTAGTTGCTACTTACCTTGAAGTTATGAAAACCAAACCTCTCATTTTATTTATAAAATGATTTTGGGTCTTCATATAATCGCATTAGAATTGTTACATTTTATCAAACTTATCATATATTCGTAAGTTATAAATTATATATGTGTGTCAAAGATTTCATGAGGAAACAATTATACCGTAAGAATTAAAGAAAATTTAACTAATATATCCTAACTGATGATTTAGGCATCTAGATCTTTCAAAAACAAACTCGTGATACTTCTAAAAAGAACAAAAAAGCAACATAACATGAAAGATGATGACATACATGTACGATTAGATACCGTTTCTATATTAATATTAATTAATTTGGAGTTGCACTAGAATATTAAAACGCATTTCATACTTCAACCGCTCTCGGTCCAATTTAAGAGGATCCTTCACCGGCGAACGGATTCTTCATCGGAATACCATCGTCTTCAAAAATCAGCTCTCCACTTGTAGTAATCCGAAATTTCTTTCATCAAATTAATTAAGGGTTCTGCTAATATAATCTATCAATCAACCGGGTCATGCTTATAATTTGTTTTCAGGTGAATAGATATCATGTGATGATGATGATGATGATGATCAAGGATATGACAGCAATTGAATGCCGCCATTAATGGTGAAATTTTTACAAGCTTTTATTTATTAAAAATGGGGAATGAAAACAGAGAATTTTCTCCTGTGTTATTGAAATTTGGGGTAGCTTTAGCATTGTCGTTTGGTGGAGTTCTTTGTTCTTTGATTATAAACAAACGATCAAAATCTTCTCAATTGCCAAATGATCATCAGAAACGCTTAGGTTTGTGTTGTAATTTTGTTTATTTCGTTAAAAGTTACGTGTTCATGTTTTTTATGATGAATTTGTGTTCAGATTGTAACAAGCAGATGAATTTGAGAAGCAATCATCTCTGTTTTGATCCTCTGGAAACAGATAAACATGTAAGAATCTATCTGTTTGTACCAATTCTCATCTGCTCAACAAGAATTTAATTTGATAATCAAATTATACATGGATAAAAAACTGTTCAAATTTTATCTAACAAATGATTTGTTTTCCGTGATGATTGAAGATGAAGAAAGTCTTTTTGTGGGCATTATAGATCTTGTTTAATTCACATACATGGTTTTGCTTCCAAATTTGGTCATTCTTTTCTTCTTCTGCAAGGAATCTTTGAATAATTTTTAACATGTCTTTCTTAAAGAACCTTTTATTTGTTTTGATAGGTTATACTTTAAACATTTGTTTTATGAACTCAACTCACCATAAAATTGCCAAAAATAGTCTAGATGTATGAAATTGTAATTAATATCTATTATAAAGTGAATCACTAGCTTGTGCGACTATTATCAGTCTTAATTTGTTCTTTGTGCATCATATCTTGCAAATAAAAAGACGTTTTTGTAATCTTATCTCTTGTTATTAAAAATCTTGATTTTGATATGACGCAGGATGAATTGCATAATTCAAACAATACCAAATTCATAACCGCAAACAGTGAATCACCCAAAGGATATTCATGTCCACAAAAAGATACCCATGAACAAGAGATCAAGAATCTAAGAAACACGGTAAAAATCCTTAAAGAAAAAGAAAATAACTTAGAGATCAAGTTACTTGAATTTCACGGTCTAAAAGAGCAAGAAACCGCAGTAATGGAGCTTCAAAACCGTCTTAAATTAAATAACATGGAAGCTAGAATTTATGCACTAAAGATTGATTCATTACAAGCCGATAACAGGAGATTAGAGGCACAAGTGACCGATTACAAGAAAGTTGTAACAGATTTTGAAAACGCACGAACCAAAATAAAGATGCTAAAAAGGAAACTTAAATCAGAAGCTGAACAACACAAGAAACAAATTTTAGATTTTCATCAACGGGTTCACAAGATGCAAGAAGATGAAAACAAAAACGTTGTTAGAATCGATCAAGAGATTGAATCAAATCTTCGTAAATTAAAGGGTTTGGAAGCTGAAGTTGCAGATTTAAGAAAATCAAACCATGATTTGCAGGTTGAAAAGACCGATTTGGCTCGTAGGTTGGATTGTGTTCAAATCCTCGCTACATCTGTCCTAGAAGATGCTGAAGTAAGTAGATCAATTTTTATTTATTTATTTATTTATTTTTATTAAAAGTTTGGTAAAATTGACAGCTTCAACTTGGGCTCGAGATTACTGGGTATGTTTGTTTGTTTGTTTAACTTGGGCTCGAGTAATCTAGTTCGAAGTTAAACGAGCTAACTTCGTTTGGTTTATTAATTTAACGAGCGGAATTTTTTAGCTCGAGTCAGCTTGTTTGTTTTTTAAAAATATAATAAGAAAATGACATTTTTTGCATACTTGATACATTCAACAAGAGCAAACAAATGATGTAAAACTTGATCTTACAAATAACAAGAATTGATTAATATTTGGCATATGAAGTTATAAACATTTTTTTTGGAATTTATCAATCATTGATCGGCAGGGTGAGAAAATGAAAGAAGAAAGCGAAAACTTGAAGAAACAAAACGAAGATCTATCGAAGGAAATCGAGCGACTTCATGCAGACAGATGCGCTGAAGTTGAAGAACTTGTTTATCTTAGATGGATCAACGCGTGTTTAAGATACGAGCTTCGAAACTATCAACCAGAATCGGGTAAATCAACCGCTCGAGATTTGAGTAAAAATCTAAGCCCGAAATCCGAAGAGAAAGCCAAACAATTGATCCTCGAATACGCGAATAACGAAGGTGGTGGTGAAAAGAGTGTGATTAACTTACAAGAAATCGACTCGGATCAATGGTCAAATTCTCAAGCTTCATTCATCACAGATAATGATTCTTTTATCGAAGATTCGACACCTCGTAAAAAAAATAAATTTTTCGGAAAACTTATGAGAATCTTAAGAGGGAAAGATAAAGATAACCGTAAGCAAAAATATCGTCGGAATCATAGTTGTATATCATCGAGAACAATATCTGAATACGGTGAAGACATGAGTTCTTGTTGGTCACCAGAGAATCAAAGGTTAAAAACATCATTAATGGAGTCTAAAAGATTATCTCATAGTCATAGTGATTTAAGTTTTTATAATCAAACTGATTTTACCGCGAATAATGGGGTTCGTCGGTCGTATTCGTCTTCTACGGGTGGTCAGAATTCTGAGTTGGTGAAATATGCGGAAGCTTTGAAAGATTCACGTCACACATCGAAGTTCAATTCTCATAAGACATCCTCGTCACTTACGTTTTTTTGATCGGTTTCATTTTTCGACCATACAAATGTATCATATATATGGTGTCAATTGTAAATGCAAACATACATATGAAAAAAAGGAAATGAAGTCTCTCATATCACATCAATCTATCTATTTAATTAAACGAGTCATGTTAAGATTTTATTACAATAAAACATATCAACATGCGACATGTCTAAAATAGAATAGACAATATAGTTTATAAGTTTAACATGTTTACATTTAGACAGTATTACAATGAAACATATCAACATGCAACATGTCTAAAATAGAATAGACAATATACTTTATAAGTTTAACATGTTTACAATTTGATTATTACGGAAGATGATGATGTTTTTTAACATCAAGGTGACTTGTTTCCTGAAAAAGTCACAAAGCATGCACAATAGCAATGGGGCGGTGGTGGTGCATTGGTTTGACAACATAAACATGGTGGATAACGATGGTTTTGATATAATTCTGCATAAACAAAACGTGAAAAATCATTAAAATATTTTACCAACATTCATAAACAATATATCAATGTTTAATATTGTTTAAGAAGAAAAGAGATCTTCAAGGGAATTTACCATGAGAATTCAACACAGCTGCTTCAGATTGTGGATATATAGGATGTAACAAGACGATGATGAATATGAAGATTTGAATGAGTGTAAGTGATTTACTTGCCATTTGTTTTTGAAAAATAAAAAAGATTTGTGATTTGGAGTTGAAAGGTTACTACGAGGGTGATTGCTTTTTATAGAAGAGTTTTGTATAAACTATAAAGTCAATGGCCAATTATCGCCTTATGATTTGGGTTAAGCCATCGACGTTATAAGTCAACTTTCTTTGGTCAACGATTCTCTATGACTAATTCAGCGTACTGCAAGTAGGATAATAGTTCACCCGTTTATTAAAACCGTGATTCAATTGCGTGACGTCTTTTTCTTGTGGATAATTGTAAGTTAGAAATAATAATATCAATAAATAATGGCCTCACATTAAAAATCTTAACCTTTAAATTACTTCATAATCGAATCCTAAGTGGAATATTCTTCTTACAAACCCTTTTTTTTTATTTTTGTTCATAAGACCACATATATGATTTTAGGATCATACCAAACATATTTAAAATATATCACGTGCATTTAAGCAGGTAATTATATAAAAAAAGATTGATACATAAGTAAAATAAATTTGTGAATATAGTCGTGTCTATCACAAGTTCAAAAATGACTATAGTTATAAGTTATAAAACCAATGACCAAATGGTCTAGTGATATGGTGTTTGACTCTCACAAAAGTGATGAGGGTTCAAATCTTTGCAAGTATAAGGTTGAGTGAAATTTGGTGGAATAAAATTTGTTTTTTAAAAATAAAATATATATTTTCAAAATAAAATTTCGTACGGACCTCTAAATGCTTCACAGTTCATAGCTCATAGTCTCATACTACCTCATTTCGGGCCTAGAAATCCAGCCAAATTTCAAGCCACTACAGCACGTTGTTTAGGCCTTTTCCGTCAAGAACCCAATCAGGAACCGGTCCGACCCGGAAACAGTTTCATAACTATCCATTTCTTTTCCTTGGGCTAGTAGAATCAAATTCGAAAACAAGTGAAATAACATAATTGGAAAATTTTATGTTAACTAGATTTAAGCAATTTTATTTATTAACTTAATAAACTATAAGCCTTTAAGCCATGAGGACTTTAGGGGAATCTGTTATTCCATTTTCTTAACATTTGAATAATTGAATTTAAATAAAGTTTTATTCTATCATAAGCTTTAATAAATCTAGAAAAGTAAACAAGTATCAATGATAGTTTGTAATATGGATTTCATTTTAGTTTTAAAAAGTATTAGTATATATTTAAACTAGCTTACAAACCCGTGTATTACACGATATTACATATTCAACACTAAAACTTTAAAATTCAAAGACGAAAATTGTTAAGACTTGAAACGTTATAAACAGTTTCGGTTAAGGTTGGATTGAAACTGTTAATAAACATTGCAAATCTCGGGGATGAAAAGTGCAGTTTACTTTTTTAAAAATATAAAATAAAAACTTAATTAAATAATAACTAACTTAATTGATTTTTAAAATATAAATCTACTTAAGAATTTAAGATAATATTACAAATATATTAAAATTTGAATAATTATGGTGTTGACATGTGACATTTTTGTTATTCATTTATTAGAGATAGATGGTTTAATAGATGAAAAATATTTTGAAAATTATATAACATGAAAATAAAGATGTTGCGGGTTTTTGTAAGTGAGGAAAGTTATTGGTTTTAGATTTAATTGTTAAGAGTTATGACTATATCCGTCCTAACTAGGATGTTCTAACGTCGACTTTTATAAATATGAGCATCCAAAAGTGACGACCTCATAGCAAAACAAATCTTGGGAGTGGCATCAAAATTAGACCATAGACCGAAACGAATGTGTTGTCTAGAGGCAGGGCCGGTCCTAAGGAATTGAGTGCCCGGGGCGAGCCAGAAAAAAATGCCCCTTTACAGTTTCTTCTCCGACGAA